>DWJZ01002428.1:0-19499 GCA_018249125.1 Asbolis capucinus
TTAAATAGCGTGATTCCCCCTACATACATAAAATGTATACACATTGTATAAAATTATTCCATAAAATGTATGGTAGTGTTAATGTATCCGGCGCGCGTTGCTACGTGTCAACTCGTCCACCATGGGTCCGATCGAAATCATTTTGGTACCAAAACCTTCTCCAGAGAATTCTGAACAAAGTTGCTAAAAACATCAGTGTTCTGTCTCCTACCATTCCAGAGTATATAAAGGACAAACAAATTCACAAACTAATAACATTGTTTTATATATATAAAAGATACAGTAGTAGTAGAGTCTTACACATTTTGATTTAAAATAATCTCTGTTATAATAAAAATTTACTTTAGTCTGCCGATTAGTCGACCTCTTCATAGCCGACTAGTCGGCTAGTCGGCCAAAGTCATAGTCAGCACATCTCTAGAAAATTTAAGCTTTTTATTGGTATGGTCGACTTCAGTATGCTGTTACATCAAACCCAGTACTATAATTAGAAGCTTTAGATTTATATTTTTATTGTCACATTAGTGGTCGGATCTCTACTAATTCTCGCTTCAGCAGCGTGGTGGAGTATGCACTAGGCCTCGATGGTGATGCGGAAAGACCTGCGCTCAGTAGTGGGCCATTAACGTCCTGAAGCCATTGGCCAGTTACCTGGTATGACCATCATATAAGCTTTGAGCAGGTGTTCTAACTCTCTAAGTTCGAGTAACTGAGCACCATGAGTGTATATTACCATGCACTTTAAGGCGGTACTATTTGATGGTGTCAGCCCTATGTGGTAGTGGTCATCTGAGCGTGACATGGCCCGTTGCGCGATCTAGAGCGGTGCGTTGAACTGATTGCTCCAACGAGCACATTGGATTTAGGATGCCATCAGCGTCTACAGCAATGTAATGGAAGTAGCGAGCCATGGAAGGATTGGTGATTGAATATGAATGATCTGTCTGGAATACGACGGTTTCGTTTTTTTCGAAATGCTCAGGCGGCCTAGAAGCTGATACGGATATTAATATATCCATCCATGTACACTGCAATAACGTAGTGCTTTTGGTTAAATATAGATGTAGGAACATATATTTTTTTATATATGTATATGTGTATTTTTGTATGACGGTTAATTATTATCCTTTTAATCAATAGCTAGTTTCGTTGCTCTAAAAATGAAGGTTTATTTTATATTACAAATTGCCCTCGCTTCGCTTCGGAAAAAGATGTTTTTCCAGTGGTTTTAGGGTTGCCATAACAATTTTAACGTTATCCTGCGGGAACTAAGCCATTTCCTGGGATAAAACATATTCTATAACCATTCTCGGGTTTTAAACTACGACTGTGCCAAGTTTCATTTTAATCTGTTCAGTGGCTTTTGCGCGAAGCTCATACACACAGATAGACAGACAATAAATAAAAAAAAATGTTTATATGATTTTTTGTTTCTATATCGATCACAAAGCCTCCGTACATCAAAATTTTCAAAAAATACACATGTACAGAATTGACTCTGTTACGGTTCTGTTATTAGTATACATATTTATTATATAGGTAAAGTGAAATAATATGTAATATAATAATAATTTAAATTATTAGTAGTTATCATAACTGGAAAGAAACGACAATTAAAGTCTATTAATGTAAAAATATATTATTATTTCATCTCAATGGATGGGTAAAAATAGATTTGCCGTCAGTCATTAATACATATATGTATATCTCTGTTATATATTGTACTGTGATTCATAGGAACATTTCTTTTTCCATACAATATACCGCCATCAGTCTATCACCGCCCGATGATTGACGAGCAGAGAATACTTTTAGCATTAAATAATATACAAAGACGGTTGTATAATACATTTTGTTTTGTACTAGCGGCCCGCCCCGGCTTCGCACGGGTATAAAATATGTACATATATAATACCTATGCCTATGTCATGCCTATGTCACTCAGTGAAAAAGTGATTAAAGCACGCGTCACCGCGCAACCGCTATACCCCTGCATTTTAAATCTGTAATATCTACGAAAATATTCATTTTAATTACATGCTGTAAACGGCCATAGTGATCTATTTTAAATCAACAAAGTATTTAAGGTACTTCATTGGATAAGGATTAATGCTGTATTACTTAAAATTGGATCGAAAATAAGCCATAATTTTTTGTAAATAGTAATGGCCAAAAAATGCTACGGTTATCCATAAGGGAGAGACTGGAGTAGAGAGACAGAGTAGGGATATAAAAAAAAATCAAATTATTTACGACGTCACATTAGAAACCTCAAACAGTATTTCTCTACTCTATATTGAATGTTATTATAAATATAAACCTTCCTCATCAATCACTATATGTATTAAAAAACCGTATCAAAATCCGTTGCGTAATTATAAAGATTTAAGGATACATAGGGACAGACAGAGAAAGAGACTTTGTTTTATACTATGTATATGAAATAAATAATATAATTCAGTAAATATATAATTCAGCGCTTCAGATTGGCTAAGGTTCTTATGTATTTATCACTTAATAGCTGTACGCGGCGCGTGTTGCTACGAAGCAACTCGTCAGCCATGTTTCCGATCGATATCATTTTGGTACCAAAACCTTTTCCAGAGAATTTTAAATAAAGTTGTTGAAGACATCGGTGCTATATCTCAAACCATTTCAGAGTCTATAAATCACAAACAGACTCACAAACAAACATTAATTTATACATATTATGTATGTATATATATAGGACTTGGTTCTACGGGGCCTGTTATGTGCAATTTGTTCTTCATAAATTACCTCTCAATAACAACGTAACCATTACCAATTATTAATATTTAGTATCAGGAGTCTATAGTAACATAATATTCCTGGATATTACGTGCGTTTATACAATTATAGTCGTAAAATAATCCAGGCTGTTTGTTCCTTTGTTCACATGTCACGTGAACATAAAAGGTTTTGTACATAAATCAACCAAACCTTATTGTGTATCGATTTCCAAAATAGGTGTGAAGTAAATTGGTCCGTGAGGCGATACTTCAGTTGACAGCGAACAATTCAGTTGTGCGATGCGTTCAAAGAATTCTGTCTTTGTTGTGTCGAGGGAACGTCTCTCGGAATCTCGAGGAATGCCTGTGCATCGCCACTATCGCCAGGGTCATCGTTTTGTTAATTTTCGTGAACATTTGTCGCTCTCGCCGCTCGCGGCCATGTGGCCGGCGCGGCGTGCACAGATAACGACCAATTGGTCATAGCGAGCCGCACACTCGTTTTTCCAGTTCGCTATCGTAATTGGTAATCGCGGTATTTTTTTTCTCGCAGATGTTGGCTTTTGAAGTTTGTCCCAGGAAGGAGTTGCGCTGTCGTGTGTGTAGATTGTTGCGTCACGTTTGTCGAATTTAATATGTTGAATAGCTGTCACGGCAAAATAGTAACTCCATTAGTTTGTCGGAGTCGAAGATACTTGTAAATAAGTAATATTTTAATGATTTATACTGCGTGCAAATTTGATCTGGAATGTAATAATAAACCGTTGCCTAGCAACCCGTGACAAGCGGGAGAATTAAATATTTGTTGTTTTTATCAGTTGTATTGTAACTGTAACTCTTTTGAAAAATTATATTTTTAAAAACTTTTATATCATGCTATTTGTTTGGTGACTAATGCATGAAAATGAAATGAGTAGTTTAGTAGAAAAAAACCTCTTCTATGTAAGTTGGTGAAAACCCTACAAAAGACTTTTTATTTTTTATGGTTTTGTGTACATTTATTCTGGATCGAAGTTGCACCGAGTATAGAAAACAATATGAATAAAAACCATGACTTTCAGAAATGGTCTATTTTACAAAATGCTACAGATTAAAAAAAGACAAGCTTCTATGACACCGGTCGCGGGTTCAAGTCCAAGTATAGTAGACGTTTCACTCCTTTCGATCTCGAGCGGACATGGCTGTCTTGGTTACACAACGGTAATTATATAGTTATGGAATATAATTCAACTAACAATTTGATTAAATACTTGTAAATCCGATATTTATAATTGTTGACTGTGTGGTTTTTTATATATATATTTTATTGTATAATTCAAATCAAAATTAATTTATTCATGCAGTTATTTGTATACACATCTGAAAATTGAGGAGAAGGTTCGGCGAAATAAACTCCTGAGCACATCGTTTAAACCTTTTATGTGTGTTCTCCTTTACTTTCTATGTCTGTGTCCTTCCTTCAATATTCTATGTCGTATCTATGTGTACAAGATCGTGCCACAAAACGTCCGTCCCACGGCGGAGACACGACCGACCCAAACACACTTCGGTATCCACAGCGCTCGTGCTCGCGCTTCAACTTTTTGCTCGCGGCACGCCGCCATCTTTCCGAGAACTTGTCCCTTCGTAGGACCCGCCGAAACCGACTCGGCGAAGGTGTGAATGTAATTAATGGTTCGTCAAAGGGGTCCGCCTCGTGCCGCGGACGGAACCCGATTGTTTGGCGCAACTACTGATTTGTGATTGGCGATACGTTTTTGTTACAAATAAACAAAGCTTTATTGCTGTAGTTTATCTTTGTTGCAATCTTTGTTATAGTGCTCAATATATATTAATGCGTGCAGTTATGCAATAACTTTGTATCTGTATATTAATATTATGCGGACAGAGGACTATGAAATTTGGCAGAGTTAAACTTTCGACGAAGTAGCAGTTGAGAAAGGTACTATATATAATATATACATGTATATATTTTTATTCACAATTGAATAAAAGGCGGATATCCTTCCTTACGTCGTGAACTCATGATCATCTCTTTAATGTTTCTACTTCTACTCTTTAACTGTTTTCAGTATTCTGTTCAAATACGTGGGGCACAGAAATGGAATCACTCTTAAAATTATAAGTACGAGTATCTAAGAATTTGTGTTACTGTATTGAACTCCCGACTCTCTGATGAACTTGCTATATATACATATATCTCGACCACGATTTGAAAACAATGTTTACTATAGAAACTTGTCACGTTTGTATGTCAAAAATTCTTTTGGGATCGTTCCCGATGCATTGTTTAGGTACGATGTATAGATATTTTCGTAGATAAATAGACCGGCTGTAAATGTCGTGTAACGATGTCGATCTAAAAATACTAAAGCAGTAACAAACTATTGGATCATCCATCACGCTACTGTTGGTATTAATTAGCCAAATCATAAATTAGTCGCGGCGACTAGACTGCGGAGCGGCGGTTGTTCTAATTCGGGTGTCTTTGTCGCGACGACGTTACTTGCCACCTCCAGGTCTGATGCGTTGCATAACGCACCAGTCGCCTTGTCGCCACCGTCTGCATGTTCAGCTATTTCGGTATCGTCGTCTGGTTGTTTAATTCCTTCGCATTTATGTGTTTTGACGGCGGTTCGGACGGTATATTGCTGATGTAAATCGTGATTTTTCTTTTTATAATCTAGCAGTTGCACGTGACTTTTATGCGTGTAATAGTTGGTATGATAATTGCTATACATTAACTCTACTTAAACATCTGTAGAACGTCTGAGTACTTAGAAATTAGAGCCTAGAAATCGCTCCGTGTGTCATATTATCTGGAATTGATATCATTGTATGTTCCCGACAAGTGCAGCAGAAGTCGTCACCGAGAGCTGTTCTCGGTTCGGGTTGCAGATTAGTTCTGGCCTGTGAATCGCCGTTAATTCGTGCGCTCAGCCTGTTCAATGGTGTTCTGGCCTATGATCCTAGTCTAGACATGTTTCTACACCTGCTGAAGTCCGCTCAGCAGTCACTATAGACATCCAATTGTTACATGTAAATTGTATTTAAGTGAACAGTTTGGATTTTTTATCGCTAAATTTAACTTCTCTTGTTTTGTTAATTAAATAAATAAATTCAGTATCACCCTAACCTTATTACGAAGAGTTTTTTTTTATGTTTCAAAGATAGAAAATTTACAAGAATAAAAAATAAATATAGTTAAACCTATGCTCTTCGTTTTAACTAAACTAATTTGCCAAGTTTGTTATCTTCTAATTTTGTACAACACTGCTGTCTCAATTTTGAAACTTAATTCAATAATTTACATATTTTAGCCTACAATGAATGATGGCCGGGCCTAGTCAATAGTAAAATAAAGGGTAATTATCACAAGAATATTTAACTTCATCGAGCACGTCTGCTGCGATCGCTAACGAGAAGTGCTCAGGTGTTTCAGACTCGATGGAGTAAACTGACGCCTCGCCGCCATTGTTAGCCTGTGTAGGGTAACCATGAATGTAAGTGGACACACTGAATATTTCGAATACTTTGAAATACAACATTTTTATGTATGGACTTTTATTTAGTTTCCATAAACTCTGTAATTTGTCATATTTCTTTTTAAATATTTTAGCACTTGACTACTAAACCACCTGATGTAGTCTTTGATGGCAAAGCGCACTAACTTAATAAAATCCTATTCACTCTTGACTTGAAGACATTTACGTTAATAATTTTAATGTTGAGCTGTTTTCTTGTAGTAGACGAAACAAGAATAATGTATTTGTAAAGTGCTGTGTTAATGTCAGTCGCTAATATTGTTAAAGATTGTTTTGTCCATTCAAGAGTTACCATGGCCGTGATTTTCAGTTATGAAGGACCGACTAAAGAGAATATGTTTAAAATTTGTTATACTTATCAAATATTTGCCAGAATGAATTGAAATTGAACCTTACATGATTATTAAAACATAATTTCCAGAATACTTTTACCGTCATTCATATGCCATACCAAGTAGGATGTGATTTTTTTTATCTGGATCCAAGTTTTATTGGTATGAAAAGGGACAAATCTGGGATGGTCACTGTCGCTTTGCAGTCACGTGTTTCTACGCAGAAATCGACGGGTGAATGACACACTTATTGGCTGCCATACTCTCGTTACTCGTACACTATGGACGTCATGTGCAATGTGATACTGAGTGGAAGTATTGGATGCTTTAGAGGCATTATCTTGAATATCCGATCTCAGGAGTTCGTTAAAAGCACCTTGCATTGAAGTGGAATCTTTACAAATAATTATTTAACAGCTTTCTAGCTATAGCTTATGCTATATACAGTATATTCCTAGGAATTTTCCATTAAGTTCTCGAAGGTTGAGGTCGACCAATCCACACTTGCGCTTGGTGGACTATGGTCTGTACCCCTTACATTGCGAGAGGATACGCGAGCCCAGAAGTGGGACAGTTATGGGCTGCAACGGTGTATCTGTGGTCTATCAGTGTTATAATATGAGGTTCTTTAAGAACCATGTTTGTGTTCTGTTTAAATTTATTAGTCTAAACGATATATTTCGTCTACGTCGACGTTGATATTTCGTCGCAGATACTAAAAATTTTAAATGCAAACGGGTACTCACGATCTGTTTATTATTGCTGATATTTCGACCCAGTTGCATGGGTCATGGTCACGGCAAGACAGTGCTTATACTTCTTTATATATATATCAATGATTTGGAAGCTGCTGGGGTTGTTGAGTTTCATGGGTGACGGAGACCACGCGTCTTCAGGGAACTCTGTATTGTTAATGATAACTCTGTAATATCTTAAATCTGGCTAGAAAAAAAATCAATTTTTTAACCCTTTGATTGTGTTTTGTAAAGATCAATTAATTTTAAATTATTTGAATTTAAATTTCATTTAATTATTATTTTATTTTATTTGAATTTATTTATTTAAGAAGTTGTTTTAATTAAATTTAAGTATTATTTGAATATGGACTTGTTCTGAAATATTATTATTATTAATGTTATCCTACTCTAGGAATTAAAAAAAATATAGTATTGTAAACCTTTTTTTTTTTTCACTTTTTTATTTGTTTTTATTCACTTGCCATTCAAATTCGAAGAGTTTCTCTAAACAACCTCAAAAGCTCTCAATTATTATAATGCACACCTTGCGAAGAGATTCATGTTGAAATATAACAATACAATTACAGGTAGAGGAATCCATCACGCACAATGCTCTTCGGACAACGGTTTTACTAACAAAGCAGTGTATTGTTGCGGCAGACGACACCGAGTCTGCCAGATGCGGCCTCTCATTGTGTTCACGCTCTGAGTATTACGCCGTTCTCAGAATTTCGTCCCAGCACATGTGCGCCTAAAAACTTTTACCTGTAGATGGTCAAGACTAGCTCGTTTTACACTGTTATTTTGGGTTGTTGTTGGAGTACTGTGTGATTGAATTGTATTAATGAAGGATTTATTTTGGTTGCGAAGCGTTTTTTATTTCGCCGGCTTCGTTCTTTGCCTTATTCTATTTATGCCGATCTATGTTATTTTATGTATTGTTTGTACTTTTAGTAGCAAAAGCTAGCCCACTTTAATTGGAATCAAGCATTTTATCTCTTCAAACATTTTCTCACATTTTGGTCTTATTTCCAATAGGAAGATCGTATCAATTGTGGTATTTTCAATTTATGTTCATATTTACATTACTGTACTGTAACAATCGAATGTTGTTGTTTTTTTTCGACTCCACTTCGATGTTGATTTCTAAGTTCACATGCCCTTTTATATCTGTTTGTAATATCTCATATCCGTAATTACGTCTAATTATTTTCACGCTTCAATAGTCCCTTACCTGCTGTGGCAACGACAATAGAATTTTTTGCTGAGGTAAATACTTCAAGATTCCAATGACGATGTACGGGTATGGAGAGACGGTATTCTTTATAACGTCGTTTTCGATTCAATGCGCAGGACAGGAAATTGTTAATGACCGGTGAAGCCGACAAAAATGTTTATGGCGATTGTTTGTACCTTTAATTTGTCATCATTGGCAGTATTAATTGTTTTTACAGTGTTTACAAGTTTAATTTGTAAGATAATAGGTATTGATGTGTTTGTTTTGCTTGGTTGTGAGCGATTGCCGATAAATTGGGGATGCTTCTAAAGTTTTGAGTTTTAAATTTTGTTTCAGAGATTTTGAGTTTGGATGACCTTATAAATTTCATCATCTTCCAGTACATATTTTTGGAATGGCATATTGCATATTCTTTTATTTCATTCTTCCCTTTTATTGGTCAACTGGCATACAATATGTATAAAATATATATAAGTGTGCAACATTGTCAGTGCATTACATCGTTGATGCGAGTGCGACAAGCTTCGTCGGAGCCAAGTTATCGCGCTGCGCGTCGAGCTGTCTGCACTTTGCGGTCGTCCGCTCCACGAGCAGCCAACTGTTGAACATATATTTAAAATAACCTTTGGAACACTTTGCTAACTCTAAGATCAAAATTTAACGTCGAAACTAGAATGCATATCCGTGTTATTTACCATTATACTTCAATTGATTGGTCTTGAGTGATTTAGGAACTTGGAGTTTGATCAATTTTCCAACTATAGCTACAGATTGTGGTTCAATTACACATGTAACATTCAATGTGATTTCAATTCGTTAATATCCCACTAGTGAGCAATATTTATCGTATCTGAAGCCGTGGTGGAGTATACACGGTTCTCTAAAGCAGATTCGGGAACAGTCTTTATACATTATGTTTATTTTGAAAGTATTCCTTAAGAACAATATTATTCTGTAACGTAAAACACCATTCTTGCTTCTCTTGCCTTATAATTACGTTGTCATTTGATTTACACGGCAACAGGCCAACATGTCCTCAGTAGTCTCAAATGATCATATACATTTCGTAGATTAGAGTAGTGTTTGCGTGATGGTGTAAGCAGTTATCAGGCGAACTGTCGGAAGGTCCGTCAACCTTACGACGGACGACATCCGGCCGGCCGACCCGAGAGACAACTTCGATAAAACCCGACGTCATACGGCATTGCCGCGGTCGCGGAGGAAATATTAGAATTTGTGGTATGAATCTTATTATAATTAATGTCATGAAGTCACAGTCCAGAATTAGATAGTAAATTTAACTATACATCGTTGATGACAATAAATACATGTTTTTATTGTAGACAGTCTGTGGCTTCAACATCATCCTTATAACACTCTGGAGCTAATCTAAGACCAGTGATCTCAAAGCATCGATAGAACTAGGTGTCGCCTTCGCTTCGTTCATGACTACCATCAGTTGTGGCTATATAACTCAAGGAAATTGCATTCACATCAAATTTGCATACATTAAATCGGGTCCTAGGAGGACAAATTTTACTTGCAAGATTTGGCCACTTTAATAGTGAAAGTAAAATTTGTCCTGAAATAGCTGAGTAAAGTTCTATATGCCTTTACCTATATGTTCCTGTATACCTAATGTATTTATATGCAGTGATTATATCATGGATTATATGATACCGTTAGCTGTAATAATTGCCCACGCAAATGTATCAACCCCACCGTGGGACTGGAAGTTAATCTTATCATTAAGCTCTATAAAAGCATCGTAATCGCTACCAGAGATACTGTAGGGCTGTCAAGCACTCACATGTAGGAGACATTGTGGGAAAATATGAATACTTGATTATTTATAGTGTTGAAAGACGTTAAAAAATTCTCAGTTGTTTTTAATAAAACTGTTGAATTGATGTGCCTTTATTAATTTTGCGATAAGAGTGAAATGTTTAGGTATTTAATATAATAAACTTGCGTTGAATTGGAGTTGTTTTCTGTGCGCGGTATAGGCCGTATACTATTAATATAGCATAATTTCTTGACATGATACGAAATTTAATTTATGTAAGAAAAAAATCTGCCACTTCCCCGGGGTTATGCCTAAAACGGCACAATTATATATTATTATTATAAGAATATAACATGTATTGTATTACTTTGAAATAAATTAAATGAAATAAACAATTGAATAGGAAAACATTACGAATACTGAAATACACTGTGACTTTTAAAAATTTAGCTTTGAATCAATAAAATATATCAGGTATCATTACGATTGACATACGTGTGTGGGTCTACATATCAGAACTGCAGACAATCCCTGGTTTTGGAGTGGAAAACGCTGTCTGGATGAAATATAAATAAAAATTACCTCTAATGTTGATGTTGGTAGATACAGGTCCACTAGTTGTTCTGATTCACACACAGATTGATGTAAACAATTACACGGCGAATGGAACGCTTAATACTAGTTGATGAACCTATTAGATCCCAGATATGGTCTGTGCGGAGGTAATTTGCGACGAGGACAACGCCTGAGCCTTGTCTTTGAAATATTCTAGTTGGATTGGCTTTATTTATATCATTAATAGTCGCTGAGTATTATTGTGATAATAAATAAATATCTTTGGACAACTCACACACAGCCATCTGATCCCAAACTAATCGTTAGCTTGTACTAATGTGATCAGACAACTGATAAACATAAATATATATTTAAATTCATATAGATATTTCACAGAAAAGTTTGACCGTGAATTTAATAGCTTTGACTAATTGACTTCGTAGCCTTTTTAGGTACAATTTTCAATATAACAGATCTAACATATTCCGACTTCATGTTGCGCGTTTTGGTTTGTGCTACACCTTCCACCTTAAAGACGGAAAGTCCTAAACATATGGTTTCCGACATGATTTAATGACTGCTATCTGCCTGTAACAGGCGAAGCAGGCCACTTAAGGTGGTGTCTGAAACGAGAACACAGTTATCAAACGATACTCTTACCTGTCACCTCACCAACATTAAAGACACCCTTATGATTTACTGCTGTAGCCGCAGATCTAGCTTAGATTTTTTCATCTCTGCTAACAAGGCATCTGGGAGGTTGCTGGTGTTACTGATATTGACGCTTACTAGTTTTTAACAGTTGATGGACGAGTATATGACCTCGTTGAAGACAACTGGTATTGTTTTTTGAAAAAGAAGATCGTCCGGGTGTTATGCTTTTCTGAAAACATTAAAATGTATTTAGTTGCATTTATAGTGATTGAGCAGTTTTGGCCTAACGTTTTGAACGGTGGTCTCCCGAACGGGAGGACATACTACTGTGAATTCACAATTTTCAAAGTTATATCCGTATTAGAAGTTAATTATCACTTCGGTGAAGAAAAAAAATCATGAGGATCATCATCTCTTTTTCTCCCTTTCCTTCATCCATCCTCCTCCCCGTTCTTCTGCCGTCGCCTGTCCTGAAGTGGTTTTATGTTGGTGTATCTGGGGTCAGTTGCTGTCGTTATTGATCCTAGTTGCTTTAGCAATGTACTGCTTCCCTTTGCTTCTTTCTCACTTACCATTAGGTGACCCGTCTGCTCGTTTGCCAGCTTATCACCTAAAAAATTGAACCTTGACATTTTCCCATGAACAGCTCAACGATGGCCTCTACAAATTCCAGCTTAGCACGCGTGTAGGCCTAGGTGTCTTATAATTTAATACGAGAGACAAGCCCAACAGTGGGATAGTTATGGTTTGCAATTATATTTATATGACTGTATATATACAGGATATGACAGTAAGTATCCGCTGGAAAGAATGCTGGCACGACCCCCGTCAACTCCAACAGTCTAATTGGCTCATACAATGTCGCATCGGTTCAGTTCGCGTCCGCAGTCTATGCAATGAGGCTTCGCTCACTGCCAATATTACAAAAAGGGAACATTAATATTATAGTTGCGTTACGCTAGGAACATTAATATAGGGAATATATACTTAATGTTGACTTCAGTTGTTCTGTGAATTGAGAGATTGGGCTTTGTTAACTTCAATTAAATTTGTTTTAAGAAGAAAGAAAGAAAACGCATTTATTTCGCCGTAGTGTTTAAAAAGAGAGAATAAACAGAGTTGAACAAAGTTAGTGTAAAAAAAAAGAAAAAAAAACCATGATTTTATTATTTTTATAGTATGCCATTAATCATTAACAGTTATTTATATAATTGTGTTGTTACAAAAATTATATACATATATATAAAATTATATATTTATATATGATACGAATGATATAGGATGGGTATATATATATATATATAACGTTGATACTCATCCTATATCATTCGAATCGCGAAGGAGTAGAATAAGTTGGCCGCATCGGTATTCCCGTTTGATTATAACGTAAATGTCTTCAAGTAAAGAATAGGCTTTTTATTAAGTTAGTGTACATCAAAGATTACTTCGTCACTTACGATCAGGTGGTTTCGTAGCACAAACTTATAGAATATAAAAAAAAATACACAAACAAAGAGTTATTATGTTTTTAGATCAAATTGTAGGAACTCCCGTGTGAGAGACCAACATTCATTGCTTCAGTTTTTGTATTAAAAGCTTTATTTTTCGTATTATCTAGTATAATAGATGTATCGATCTTCTGTATATATAATAATAGATCTTTTGTATAATAGATGTGTTCATAGACGGAGAGCGGGCGGCGGCACACGATGGTAGTAAACATGCGTACGCGTCATTCACATGCGGCCGGAAGCTGTGCGTGTGTGGGTGGCCGTGTCTTATCGCACCGCTCGCCTGTGTGAGATAGGAAACTGCCACACTAGCATCTACACATTCTGTTGAACTTTCTTGCTATTCCATTTTCGAAATTGTCTTTGAATTGATTTCTTCATTGATTTGGATAAATGAAATTAGAATGTATTTTTAAATCTGTTTGTTAAATTAATTTGTTTATTTTTTTATTAATTGAATGCACCAACAAAGCGTACACCAATACATTTATGTAATATATTCACAATCATAGGTTAAGTGTTGCCTAAATGACAGGTACATATGACATAGTTCAGCTATTGAGCGACATTAACAATTATTATTTTGTATTATTGTTCGAATGGGTATGTGACATAAAATTATTACCATAAATTATTATTGCATTTTGATTAATTTGCTCTATACCTTTACTATAATTTCAAAAGATAGTTGTTTTGGTGTTAGTGGTTCACAGATATAAAAAACTAAGTAGCAACTTAGAAAACATGTTAAATTATTGTAACATCCAATTGTCCTAATAATACCTATACCCCTTACCCTAGAATACTACTAATTTTATAAAAACAAAATCTACTGAACTGATCCGAACAAAATTCGGTCACAGACATAGATACATTATCTATATATGTATATAAAAATGAATGTTTGTATGTGAGTTTGTCCTCTATAAACTATGATATGGTAGGAAATAGAGCACCGATGTTCTTAGTAACTATGTATATTCAGAATTATCTGGAAAAGGTTTTGGTTCCAAACTGATGTCGATCTTGTAGTCTGACAGGCCGGTAGGTCTAGTGGTTAGTGAACCTGACTACTACACCGGAGGCCGTGGGTTCAATTCCCACCCAGGTTAATCTTTTCTGTGATGATCAGGAATGTTTGTTCTGTGTGTCTGGGTGTTTAATACAAATATCTATTTAAGTATGTATTTAAAGTTATATATGTATGTTTATCAGTTATCTGATCGCCATAGCACAAGCTAACGCTTAGTTTGGGGTCAGATGGCCGTGTGTGAGTTGTCCAAAGATATTATTATATTATTATTAATATGACGCAGGCTACTTTTACCAGTGATTTGTAATGTTGTTCAAAATCCCTCAAGCCTGTCAGCAGCACAGTAAAGAAAATATGAAGTAATTTCTATACCGGCGAGTCGGTAGTCGGTAGCTCGGTAATGTTTTGAGGATCTGGCCGATGTTATGTCTCCCACGCGGCCACGTGCGGCCGGTCCGGTCTGGGATGTTATGTTCTCCACGTTGTGCAACAGCTTCCTGTCGGACAGTGCACCGATTGTGCAAAATATTTGCCTATAAATCTGCATGTAGCAATCTTCCCTGAAGACAATTTATGTTCTCATTCCGATACTCAGCGCTCCTGTTTACTACTGCTGGGGTTTTATTATTATTTGATGTCTATCACTTTGTCTTTAGCTGAAATATGAAGTATTGGAACAATTTATGTAGTATTTACTAGTCGAAGATTGTACAATGTAGCAATGAATATTGGCACTTTATAGTATTTAGTTAAAAAATGTATTTCTGTTATCAAGTTTAGCCTATATTTGGTATTCTTAGTGGAGTATTTTGATTCTGACTTCGTTCGTATCGTTGTTTTGAAAATCGGTGTTTACAAACTAATAAACAAACGACTAAACAAATAATAATAAAATTGTAAAAAATTGTTTTGATCTCTGTGTCGGTAACAAAGTCTCCTGAATCAAAAATTTCCAAAAATATTTTATGTACCGAATTTACCCCTTTACAGTTTTATTATTAGTATAGGTTAAAAACATTACTTACATTACCATGCATTTGACACATCTGTGTCAAATGAAATTCAACCGCACACTGGATCTCAAGGTATAACTTAGAAATGCGCCAATCACGCAATATAGAGTACGAGTTAAGGTTTTCTTGAATCATGTCACCTCTTTCATCTTTATGATATCTACAAATTAATTAATAAGAAATATAAAATTCTTGTGGACAGTCTAAATTGTAAACGATCAAATCTCAAATACCGTACCAGATGTTAGTGAGTGCAGTTCAAATATCTCATATCTTCCCACGCGGCTGTTAAGATCTCTAACAGCACGTACTCGTGTGTTAGCCGGTGACATTCTGCTCGTCGTCGGAACAACGAATGTCTTTAATTAACATAACGATACACCTATAATATAATCCAGGTATGCTTCTACTCGCCTTATCTCAACTAGTTTATCAACGTGCCTTGTTCTATGC
Source organism: Asbolis capucinus (assembly GCA_018249125.1). NCBI lineage: Eukaryota > Metazoa > Arthropoda > Insecta > Lepidoptera > Hesperiidae > Asbolis > Asbolis capucinus. The sequence continues at coordinate 15,607 of DWJZ01002428.1, forward strand.
TAAACTGGCTGTGGACGTAGCCGATTGTTGTTTTAGGAAGAAGCCTTTTCGTTTTCTATTTTATTGTTCGGTTTTGTTAAATTCATTAAGCATTAACTGTTAATTGACGTCATTAAAAACACTTGATGTCCAGTTAACTTGTTTCATTCTAGTTACATTATCTAGTAAATTATCAATGCAAATACACTCACTAATGAAATTTCTGTAATTTCTCTCGCTGGAACTGGTTTCCGTGACCCTTCATTTCTGTGTAGGTGACAGTCTCGGGTGTCGTCTTGCGAAACTGGAATTCAATAAAATCTATTAAGATCATAATCGAAAACCATTGATGATATCGAATTTTGTGAAATATTCCAAACTATGTTGTGCGTGAAATGGGCGTGTTAAAGTTTATTAATTTAATCAGGCTATGCAAACAACGGCTTAGTAAGGTTCTTTGCTCGTTGTCATTTTAATGATAATCTTATGTTTCATATTACTAAATTTGGTTGTGATTTTTTACAAAATACCTCGAATCGATATCGGTAGAACTTCTTCGAAAAATATTTAAGAACCAATAAATTTAACTTATTCAAATCTTGTTATGGTCGAACATAAAAAATGATTTTAGTGCTTAATCATTCGCTCAATCCGCCATATTGAATTTATACAATTGATGAATTTCTACGAACATTCAACATGGAACATCGAAGACAACTCAAGAGTCAAGACCAGTCTTTTGCACCGTTATAGCAACCGTCGCCCGTCAATGGGTCTCGGTTGCGTTTGCATAAACCGCCTCATTTAGATCAGCTTCATTCATTAACTCGAACTCTAGCGATGATACCGTCCGTGTTTCAAAACCAGCATTCATATTTTAACAGCCGATATAATGGCCTCGATGTCGCGATGATCGAGCGTCGTCTAGTTGACTAAGCGAGTTTTTGTATCCGGTATACGGCAGACGTATTAATAGTTTTTATCTGTGCTCTTGCTTATTATAAACAAAATCGATAATGGTTCTAGCTTATAGCCTCAGAAATTGTTATCGTCTTTGAATGGATTTTATTACTCTTATCTACTATCATTATTTAGTTTAAAGTCAGTGTTGAAATATAAGAGATATCATTCCAGTTCCACTCTTAATGGTCGGTGAACACTTGTTCTGGACTCGATTTCTAAGATTTATCTAAATTGTTCGAGCAGGCCCTTCGTTCAACACCTTGCTCGACAGGTACATTGTATAAGCTTTCGAAAGCATTGTGGTTACGAAGATAAATTCGCATAGTGGGTGTAACAAGGGGATCCACAGTGGGACATTGTTAATGTTCGCATGAATTCGTCCATTCCATAACGTCTTTGTTGACATTAATTTCATTGATATTTGTTGAAACTCGTTTAACATAATATTTTCTTATATCGTCTATAACGGGCATTCTGCCTGTATCGCTTCCTGTTTTTAGGAGTCACCTCACTAATGTGTTAAACGAATACTCGTGTGGTGGTTTATTAATCACACTGAACCGGTCTGTCAGATTCGCAGTATTTTTAAGCTTTTTCGTACATTATTAATAAAATATATCCAAGCAGGTGTGTTCGAAGGCAGTTTGTGTCATTTCTGGTTTCCATTTACTTTATTACCTGTTGTGTTGTTTTGTAGATTAATTTATTTATCGCGTTTTTAAGAACTTTTAATGACGTTTAGTCTTGTGAATGTCCGGTGTGTTCAAGTTCTCATACTTTCAGTTCGATTATGTATAAATCACTATAGAACTTTTTGTCTTCTAAATATATGTTATGTAATAATCAAAGTTGATAGCATCCAGTCTTATATCGAGTGAACATGTAACATGACATCGTCCTATAGACGTAGAACACTAGATTCTTATTTGTTTTTTACATATTATAAGTTGATTCTTGACTGCAATCCCACATGATGGTAAGTGGCGATGTATTCTTAGGTGGTAAAGAGCGGCAACTTAGAAGAAACATATTCATTCTTGTCTTAAAGACATCTACATTATACCCGAGCGGAAACATGACTATAAATATACATATAATAATTATGTTTATGTAAATATATTATATGTTAATCATATGATGGTCCTATTTCGGGGTATTTGTTTTGTGTACACCGGTCAGGAGTTGCTTTTAAAATTTTGTTGAACATGGATGCGCTACTGAAAATAACTCCATTTATAATCACTTGAGTAATACGTACACAAAAGTCTCCATATGAAATTTATTATTTAATGTAAACATTTTTATTAATGGAGTCTAAAAGATTTGACATGAATCGTTTAATAACGGCCAATTTGAAATGCGACCGTGTCAACTTTTCTATTAATGTGTTTACTTATCACACCGATTTGTCAGCTGTTCAATGGGCGACTTAGAATAATTTCTAAGTACAGGAAGTGGACGTGGGTAGTTTTAAATTAATGCTACGTTAAGTGGGTTATCTGCTGGTAGCCTTTATTATCGTTAATCGGTTACCAGTTTGCTTTCGTTTAAGATGTAATAGGGTCGATGTGATTCTTGTGATCAGATGACAATCCTTTGATAGCAGAGGTCAAATGTGCCTCCGTTCCTGCGACCAGTCTTGAGGTTAAATTGGTTTTACAACTCCCAGGTTACTTTAAGCATCATGATCGCAATCTCGATACTAAGTCCTAGTACTTATGTTTGCGTATATTTTCATGTACTACCTTCCGCCGATGGTTTCGCCCGCTTGGCGTGTTGGTATAGCGGAGCGTATATGTTATGTGAATCTCTGTGCCAAGTTTCATTAAAATCCGCTCTGTAGCTTTTGCGCGAAAGACTTACGAACATCCATCGTCACAAAGTTGCATTTACGGTAAAAGTAAGATTGTAATATTAACAAGATTTTTATCTTTATTTAAATTAATTTGTTTTTGCAACTATTAGTGTTTTTCTTGAATTCATTACTGATGTTAATGGTAATGATAATAATATAATAATGTGGCGAGTTCTCGCACGCTAACTGCACATTTTTATGGTGTTTACAGCAAATTAATTCTCCGGTATCGGTTACAGCAAGACCTCGTGTGGTGATTACATCGTAACGATCGTCTTTCGTTTCGCGTCTTGAGTACTGTGTGTTTGTGTTTGTGCCTGTGGGTGTGTGTGTGTGTCTATGTGGTTTATATTAACGGTAAAAAGTGATCCTGATGAAACCTGCAAAAAAATTCTGAATGTTCACCTAAATAAACAAAATGTATGAGATCTAAAAGATAAGTTCGCGCTTTTATTACAATAGATCTTAATGCAAATCTTTTCTAAATCTTAGAGCCTTAGAAGACCTTTCGATGCAGATTTTTTTTGGAATTCTTATTTTGATATATGATTTTTTGATGTTTGCGAGATATAGCATGATTGTTTTTCCGTTGAGACTTGACTTGTTGATACATATGTAGGTGGAGACAGTTTTTTGTTTAACAGACTGGTAATTTTCACTGAAAATAAACTAAATATCTTTCACCTAGCTGAAGTCAACTGGTTACATTTGTTTATTTGTTTGTTCTAAACTTGTTTATTTTTCAAATATCCTATATATTTATGTATAATATTAAATATTAATTTTTATTATGTACATTATAATAATCATCTTAATCTAATCACATATAATATTTTTTTATATCTCTCCTTTACATATATTATTTCATATGTACGCTATGTTTGCCTTACTATTATAATATTTCGTTCTCTGGGGCTACTGGAAGAGATTGCGTTTCGAAATAAGTAATACCCTTGTGCTATTTCTCTACATGTTAAGTTTCGTTTTAAAATTTTATGGTGTGCATAAATCATTAAATAAAAATAAATAAATAAAGAACTTCAAATTACATTCTGCGATTTTTATATGTATTTTTATATATAGATATTTTGGATGT
>DWJZ01002429.1:0-19498 GCA_018249125.1 Asbolis capucinus
ATCATTTTATTATCTTTACATATTATACTTTTTTTTCTAAATATTTATATAGCCTATGTCACTCAGTGATACTGTAGCATTTTAATGGTGAAAGATTTTTTTAAATCCGTTCATTACTTTTTGAGTTTATTCATTACAAACATACAAAAATACAAATCTTTTCTCTTTATTATTTGTACGGACAAGGATATCATGATATGTGTTACACAAACAGTTAAACAATCGATTGGTTTAGTTGACCTTAGTCATTGTATTTAATTAGTTTTACACTAGATGGCGATGTTACTAATTACTACACACACATATAATTGACCTAATACAAGCTCAACGTCATGCAACGAGCAAAGGAAAGGACTCCGATACTTCTCTACGAGATCGAGTCAGATATACATACAAAATTACACGAACATATGTAGACGACCAAGGATAACTGACATAGTTAACAGAATCAGCCGGTTGAAGTGGCAATGGGTTAACCACATAATTCAACGGGCCAATAATCGTTCGGTAGGAATGGTCCTCGAAGAGAGACCGTGTATCGGAAAATGGAGCTCAGGGTGCACCCCGACCAGGGTGAGTGATTACCTGAAGACAGGCTGCTGGATTCAACGGTTGAGAATCGGTCAGAGGGGCGAATATTGTCTAACAGGTGACATCCAAGGGGTGGATGGACAGATAAGTACGTTGTCAATATGTAATATGCCCAACAATATATTTTTAAATTTAAAACATGTTATTACGTACACCGAGCAAAGTGAGTAATTTTTTCACAGATTAAAAATAAAGTTGTACTATTTTGTGACACTAACCTACTTTCACCGGGCATTTACTATGGAAATATGTCAGCTCACGCCGCTACGCTTCGCTACGCCGTAGCACTTTCGTAGCGGACATGCTACGTTTCGAAAGCTACACTTTTGTATGAGACGACGCATATTTTAACTCAACATGATTATAAAAAGAATTTTAGTTGAAAAAACAAATAATGGCAATAATGGCAAAAAAATATACTCGTTTTATTGCTATTTAGCAGTTTTAATGTGAAGTAAATCCTGAACGCAGTATCAGTTCATATCATAAAAATGAATTTTCATCAAAAATGAAGGAATATGCATAACATATATTTTCAAAAGAATAGTATTTCTAAATATCTTGAAAAATCTATATGGGTGTCAAAGTTTAACGAAGTAATAGGTAAAAATTACGCTATCTAGGTTGAAGTTAACTTAAACTGTAGTTAAGTCAGCAAGATTCGACCAAATTAGTGTACATAGGTCCTAATTAATATTACAAAGAAACCATATCACAGCATGTTTTAAAATGATAAAACCTTTTCGTATTCATCATTAAACCCTGGATTAACCTAAGACCAGAATCCTTCAAAAGGAATAGACTAATTGGATATTGATTCTTTTCGAAGATCATTTCATATTCCATCATCAGCTCTAACTTTTTAATTTTCATTCAACACGTACATTAAAACGTGTGAAAACAAAATATTTAGCCCTATTTTATGATTAAAACGCTGACGGACAACTAAGAAATTTGGCACAGTTAAAGGATATACATATGGAGGGGTGCAGAAAGCTGAAGTGAAGAAAGTGAAGGAAAACATCGTGAAGAAACCTGCATACCGGGGAGTCTGCAAAACTCAAAGGTGTGTGAAGTCTGCCAATCCGCACTTGGCCAGCGTGGTGAACTATGGGATTTACCTTCTCATGCAGAACAAAGACCCGTGCTCAATAGTGAGCCGTGATGGGTTGACATGATTCTTAACCGCTGAGGAGTTCCCTTGTCTGGACCCAATCCTGAACATACTACGTTCATACATACATGTCATGCTTATTATAAATACATATTGTATGTACATTGCATACGGAAAGTTTTCTGCAAAATTTCAGTTCATTCAGCTTTAGTGTAAAGGAAAGTGTGTCTAATTTAGCTCGCAAGATGTGAAACGATCTAAAAATAACATACTAATGCACGAACATACACTGCAAGTTAAATAAAAGCTTGTAAAAAGTAGGTTTTGAAAGATTTAACTTTAGTCATAAAAAAACTTAAAACTAAACACTACCTTACATTTTAGCGCTAAAAATTTTAATGTAGCTTAGGCATTCAAAATGAAAAGCTCACTGTCTTACTCTTAGTTGAATCTGTTAAATGTAATGTTAAATCCAGCGAAATCTTTTTAGAATTCCACTAACGGAAAGGCTGAATTCCTTTTACCACCGAATTGAAATGTACGACCTACATCATTGTAGGCACATCGTTCCCGATGGAATACCACCCACACATCTCTTGTTCAATACACATGCATCAAAAAATAATTGTTCCTTTTGTATGTGTAGAGAAGTGATGTGTGCGTGTGTGCGTGCGCGTGTGGCTTTAGTCCTGTGTGCGTACGTGATAGAATACCACCATATTTTAAGCACCGAATTTAAATTTACAATCCAGCTGAATGTACACCTATTCACGATGGAATACCATTCACACACCTCATTTCCTGCAATATACATGCAACAAAACTAATTTGTTCTTTTGTGTGTGTAGGAAGGTGTGGTGTGCGCGTGTATGTGTTTATGCGCGCGTGTGTGTACGTATGTGGATGCGTGTGTGTTTGTATTCGTGCAATCCTTTACAAACTACGTCAGTGTAGGCTTATATAACATGGCGGACGGTAATGTCACCACACATTTCATTAAAATCATCAATTTTTGTATTTAACGCAAATATTTGATAAACCAACATCAACCAAAAAATAAGTCTTCGTTGTAATCCTCTGTTCTACTGACTACAGGAAATGTTTGTAAAGTGTATTGGGAATAGATTGAGCAGTAACTTCATTCCCTCGCCTAATAACAATATCCTGTTGGCTGATCGACCGCCTGATTAGATGGGCATCGATTATTGACGGTAAGAAATTATTTGAAGGCGTTTATAGCTCGGTGGCTTGTTTTGATTGTAGATCGAAACAGTTAACCCCCTGGACTACCATCTGGACTACTTAGTGTAACACCTGGGCTACCAGGTCTACCTCGTGGATTTCCTGGTATAAGATCTGGATTACCTGTCTCTCATCTGAACTCCCTGGTTTACTATCTAGACTACCTGATCTACCATCTGGAATACCTGATCTACCATCTGGTATATCTGGTCTACCCCCTGGATCTTCAAGTCCACCTCTTAGAGAACCTGGTCAACCACGTGGACTACCTAGTCCACCTTTTGGCCTACCAGATCTATCCCCCGGGCTAACAAGTTTACTTGCACAACCATTTCTACTGCTAGGTCTATCCCCTGTACAGCCAGGTCTACTTATTCGATTACCCTACCTTACCTACGAATAATATGCCAGACAAAATAAATCGCGCTCTAGCAAACTAAATATTTAGGAAATGTTCGAGAACAATCGCGTAACATCGTGAAATCTCGTGTCGAAACCGACATAACCCTTTGTCTGCTCACGTAATACCTTTCTGTGTCATTGCCATCCGTGAGAGTCATAAATAAACGACTAACGACCACCATGGGTACAGTACGACAACTGTTTGTAGAACCATAAACGAAAATATGTTTACTTCTATTTCTACAGCTGTTTTTTTAATTTTACTAACATTACAAATGCAATTTTGCGGATGGATGGTTTACGCGAAAACTACTTAACGGATCTGAGTAAAATTAGGTATAGAGATAGATTATGGTTAGGATGAACACATAGGCAGCTTTTTATCCTCACTCCACATAATAGGCTATAATACGACTTTCGAGAACTCACACATCATATTTATACTTCTATTGGAAATGCATTCGCCGCAATAAATAGCATTCTCACTAAACTATCCGCAAGCTGATGACATACTTCACTGAAATATTGAAGACGCGGTTTTTTCGTCACAATCAGAGTTTGGCCTCTTTATTCCTTTCCTCGAAAACTAGAACACCGAGTACTAAAGCTTGCGTAGCAAAAGTCAACTGACAGAGTATAGTAAAGTCATGCTTCATGTATGTAGCCGACAAATGAGCGGTTCTATATAGTTTTGAAATAATATTTAGCGTTAATTTGTTGTCTCAAGGTCTCAACAAACAGATATCCTTATAAATATTATAAATGCGAAAGTAACTCTGTCTTTCTATTACTTCACCTAACCTTACTACTGAATCGATTTTAATGTAACTTGGTACAGATATAGGAGAAAGGTTCCTTTTGTCGGTGTACTACATGGACGTACTCGTAGATGCGGTTAAAATCTCAAGCTTTAAGCAGTAACTTGTATTACGAATAAATATTTTAATGTTTGTATGAATTATGATTGTTAATTTTTGGGCTATCCCTTTTATTATTTTATTATCTTTTTTTTGACAGGCCGGTTGGTCTAATGGTTAGAGAACCTGACTGCTACACCGAAGGTCGTGGGTTCGATTTCCAACCAGGTCAAACTTTTCTGTGATAAGCAGGAATGTTAATACTGTGTGTCTTGGTTTACTAAATCGCACTTATCAAAGGATGTACTTAAAAATATACACATATTTTTATCAGTTGTCTGATCACCATAGTACAAGCTAACGCTTAGTTTGGGGTCAGATGATCGTGTGTGAGTTGTCCAAAGATATTTGTTTGTTTACTTATCGATGTCTTTTGAGGGGGGTTTTCTTAAAGTGAATAATTTTTAACAGACGATATTAAGCTACTTTGATATATATTTTTTACGTTCATTAATTGTCTGATTACATAGTAAAATGCTTAGTTTAGGATCAGACGGCCGTGTGTGAGTTGTCCTGAGATGTTATTTTTAATAATAATATAGGTATAATATTTCCTAACATTCTTATCAGTCATTACATAAATAATTTTAGCCTGTAATAAATCATTGTCCCATCATCAAATTAATCACCTCTCTTAGGTTATGATAAAGTTAATCAATAATGATGAAAATAACCTAAAGTTCATTGCCCTATCTCCATGAGTACTACTGCCCTATCAATCCTGTGGCCCTGGTAGCTTGCGTCCGAATGCGGAATTTCAAATGAGAATTGTTTATCAAATTTTTTATACTACCCGGTCTTCGCTTCCTAGATCAACTACACTCAAAGTATGGTGTACTAGATGCCTAATTCTATTATAAATGTGAAAGTGTCCGTGTTTATATGTCTGTTGTCGAAACGGAGCGCCGGATTGGCGTATTTTTATGTGGATATAGTTGATGGTGTGGAGAGCAATATAGTATGTAGGTTACTTTTTATCAACATTAGATATGTATAAACGCGGGTGGGGCCGCGAGCGGACTTTAGTATAAAAGAACGAATATATTACTAATTACCAAAAAAATCCGTCTAACTGTGGAGGTAAACATTGAGTATTATATTATGAGATGTGATTTTAGAAACATTGGTGTACTCAAATAATGAAGCACAAATGCGCTAATACCTAAATTACATTTTTTTTTCAAGTGAATGCTTGGGCACGTTAGGAATTTTTTGAGTGAAAAATTAAAAGTTTTCCTGCACAATAAAATATTTCCTGACGAAAAAATGGTCACGAAATTGTTTACAATTTTCCTTCTGTTGGCATTGCTTTGCCTTTTTTTGCACGGGAATGCCACTGATTTGCTTTTTGAGGTAAGAGAGGCGGGAAAAGTTTAAAAAGGTTAATAAAAGGTTAAAATTGCGCCATACCATAAATAACATTTCATGCACCATGAATAGACCATTAAAATCGCCCCATAGTAAATTCACTGCATATCAAAATCACCCCATATGATTAGGCTATTACGAGTATATTGCATAATGTTGGAATATTGCAGCAAGATTTATAACGTACCATAACAACCAGGCTACAGTTGAGCAGCAAATTTAACGCGAGAGTTCACATTGCCGTAATTTATCATATAACATTTGTTCCTACAAAAAATACTGACTGACGTGAAAATATTCGACACGTTATAGCTAACTGTATAATCTAGACATTCTATAGATTGATTTGGTGTCTTATACAATATTAAGACGGGACCAGGCGTTCATAACCCGGTGGTTTGTTTCATGTAAGCGGTCAAAATTAATCAAAAGCGGGAATGGTCGGTAAGAGGATGACCGATAGTGGCAAAAATTCTTGCGATTCTGTGCTTCGGAGAGCACATAAAGCCATCGGTCTCGTTTGTTGTTAGGTACTAATCGTTAATTCATGTCGCCTGCAGTCAGAATAAAAACTTCCAACATTGGATTGGCTATTAACCACTACTCTAAATGAAATGTTTTTATATGACTAAAATATTTTGTTTTGACAATGCTTGGCTCATTTCGGTAAAGTATAATAAAAAAATGTGTAAAATTTTAATATTGTATAGTACTACACTGGACGCCATTAGGTAACTATAGTAGAAAAACGTTGGTTAATTAACGCTATTTCTTATCCACGCGGAGACAGGACTCTTCACCAAAGAGGGATCTGACTAACTTGATTCACATCCCCCTCCAGTTTCACCTCCTTGAGCTCTCTTTGCTCATTAATTATGTGTAAATAAAAGAAAAAAGGTCATTAAATTATTTAAAAATACAAGTTTAGTTATAGTGCGTTGATACAAAGAAATACAATAAAATTCATAAATGTATTGTTAACAGTTCAGTTTCTTGGTCTGGAGCCAATCCTGAACGTATCAGGTCATACTTATCATAATGTATATTGTCATCAGGGCAGAAGGTTTATGCAAAATTTCAGCTCCGTAGTGTAAGAAGTGGGTCTAATTAAGTTTGCGAGATTTGACATTCTATATAAAAACATACACTGCAAGTTAAATAATTTAAAATATATAATAAATAATAACATTTTGCGTGAAGATAGTATTAAACTGATCTGGATGAAATTTGGCACAGTATTAGATTATAGTCTGGAATAACATATAGACAAATTTTTATCAACGTATCTCCCACGAGGACAAAGCCGTAGACGGAAAATAAATCTAATTTATTCATAACAGGAAGGAAGAGCATATTGAAAGAATATATGTATCTACGACAGAACAATTCGTTTTTCGGTTATTAACATATTGATATTACATTTCACTTTGCACACGTTGTTCTGTACAATTTTATCATGACCCAATGACAATTCTCTCAGGTGTTAGACAAGCACAAAATAACTTAAAATAATATTCAGAGAACAACTCAGAATCTTTGTAAGAAAAGTTGCTAGGGTCAAAACACCGCATTTTTTTAAATTTAAGACCTGTGATTTTTTACTGTTGCTAAATTGGTATCAATATAATTTAACGGTCTTATTGTCCTACAACTTGCGTACTATAATAATAAATACATATTTTTGGACAGCTCACACACGGCCATCTAAGTTCAATCTAAAGTCAGCCTTTACTATGGTGATCAGACAACTGATAAACATACATGTATACTTTTAAATATATACTTAAATAGATATATCTATTACACACTCAGACACACAGAACAAACATTCCTGCTTATCACAGAAAAGTTTGACCTGGGTGGGAATCGAACCCACGACCTCCGGCGTAGCAGTCAGGTTCACTAACCACTAGACCAACCGGTCTGTCTACCTACCAATGGATCAACATATGTATATACATACATAGATAAAAATTAAGCATGTTTGTGGCTTTTGTAAGGACAATGGTTATAGGATACTGTTTATCCCAGAAAACTGCTTTGATCCCGTGGGATAATAGGTTGAAATTAGTCTGAAACCACTGGACAATTCTTCCGAAGCGAAACGAAGCCAAATCCTAGCCATCTTAATAAAACCATACAATTACTGTTTGAACATTACCATAAATAAGATTACGATGTTAGCTAATTTGCATTTAATTTATTGAAGTCATATCAGAAATTGTTATACTAATTGGTTAATTATTAATCTCCGCGATAATTAAAACTGATTCCATAGTAATACAATTGTACTAATTGACGAGTTAATTAACCGTTCAGCAATAAATCCCTAATCAATTTTATTACGTTCTTTCTATTTCTGTCAAGAAGAATCAGATTTAAAACTTTAAAAGATTAAACTACGGTATCGATTCAACAAATCCTTACGTCTTGGAAGAAGCAGCGGCAAGGAACTTCTCAGTAGTTGGTTTTCCTACTCACGGTTGTATAAAGTACTTATTATGACTTGAATTTGGAATCTGTACTGTCCTACTAATATTATAAATGTGAAAGTATTTCTGCCTATTGGTCTCTTTGATACGATTTTACATTTAAGTTATTGAACAATAATGATGAAAATTGGTACAAAGATAGAATAAAGTTTCAGTTGAAATAGGGGATGAAATTTTTAGGGAATTTTGACATTGCTGATAATCGTACTAATAGTATAAATGCGTAAATATATGAAGACGGATGGATATATTGTTGGATGGATGAATGTTTGTTACTCCTGATGTACACCATGACCAAGCTGCAGAACATTCATCGTTCAAATGTCACTCACGCCTGACCATTTCTCTTTCAAAATCGATATTTCCCGGACTAAGAGCAGCAGAAAAAGCCCGTAGGGATTCGTTCGTTATCAGGGCATCTACCACTTGCAGGTGAAGTGAACTTGGCAAGAATCCAAGAGGTGTGCTCCGGATAGCTCACGAATGCAATTCCTAAAAAATAAGAACGATTTTATGAAATTGAACCCTATTTCTAGAGGCATAAAATTGTCATAATAGCACCTATTAAATAAAAGGCTTGTTTTGGAATAAAACAAATTTATGTATAATGTAATAAGAAGTAAATTTACGTCATAAATTCCTTACTATTATGTAAAGTTGACCGTTAATAAAAATAATACACGGAAGAAAAATAAATATTTAGCTTAAAAACCATAATATGCACCATATGGAATGAAAAATAAATGCCAAAAGTAATTGTGACTCGACTGCGAACAATTGAAGAATTCTACCGACATCTAGATATTGATGTCTTTTATTTAAATGAGATATTAAAATTTAAATAAATCTTTAATATATTTTTTTTCTTTAAATTCCTTATTTTAATTTAATTAACAACCTGTATCCTTGCGTAAAGCAGTAGCAAACATCCATCCGTCCATCCATCTGTCCATCCATCCATCCATCCGTCGATCCATCCGTCCATCCATCCTCACAAATTTTTGTACTTGACAAAATTTGAAGTGAAATAAAACTTTATGTAAAAACAAAGATCCCACTTTTTTATTTCATATATCTAATGACAGCCTTTTAGGTTTAGGGTTTTAATATGTACAGAAATATATCAATTTCAAATATATGTACATAATTATCTATTTTATTCAGAGAGAAAACGCTGCCAGGATCGTGAGTACTGCACCACAGGTGCTTACCTTTTTACATTAACATATATTAATTACTTTATAAATTATTATTAAATTTTAATTATTAATGTAATCTTTCATTTTCATTATTAATTAGAATTGTATTCAGTATATTCTTACAAATTATAATAAAATATTTTATCTTAGTGGAAAATCACATTCCTGGTATGACTAATGTATCGAAGTTTGTTATAACACATATATTACTCTATGTTTCACATATATATATTTTGATATATTAATGAACTGTAGCTAGTCCTTCGTTGCCGAGAGTTAATCTCCTAAGTTTCCTGCGTCCCTACTCTTGATATACATATCTTTCGAGAGCCAGATTATATCACTGAGACCGCAAAATTGATGTCGGGAACGGAAACCGATGTCTTATCTAGTCGTTAATGTTGTAAATATAACAGATAAGGCGTACCTAGTTAACTACTAAGTTATAGCCTTATGGTTTGAATGTTGGTCGCGAACGGGCGGTCCTGTGTTCGAATCCTGCGGCGCTTACATAGAATTTTCAAAGTTATTTTTGTTTTTACGTATTACGTTAATCCCTTGCATCGGTTAAGAAAAACGGGAGTAAGACTGCACTTATTAAGTTCTCGAAGGTGTGTGAAATCTACCAATTAAACTACGTCATAATCCGAGAGTAAATTACGTGGATCTGTAATGAGGAGCAATTTATGTTAGCATTAATCTACTCAGACTGCCGTAAGAACTTTGTAATAGGTCTGATATATGGGAGATATGTTTGGAATATTGGGATCAAAGTCCTTTGTCTTGTTTTAATTGTGAGAGTACATTTCTTAATGTACTTTTTCTGTAAATTTTATATATTTATAATAAAACACATTGTTTTACACAATGCATATCGACAGTTGAACGACAAATTTGACTATGTAACATACACAGAATTTTAAGGCAGAAAAGATCATCTTATTTTCAAATATTCAGAAAAAATATCATTTATTTTCATGATAAATTTATTTTAAACAAAATACATATACACGTTTTCTTTGATTTATGTAATTTTTTTTTATTTTAATATTTGAAATTTAGATTTTTTTTTATACAAATTAAGTTAATGCTTGACATCGACCCGACCTGATGGAAAGTGGTGATGATGTCCAAGATGTTGGACACACTAACTTAGTAAATGCTTATTCACTCTTTTCTTGGAGACTCCCACATCGTATCGCTTAGTCGTTAATGTCCGTCGATATATTTTACCTAAATATAAAATTACGCAATACGAAAGAGAGAAAAAAATAAAAAGAAGTTATAATTTAATCCCAAACACATTTAGATTGATGAAGATTAGGGAACAGAGACGATCTCTCCAGGGAGTTCCCTTTGTGATACCTTCTAGCTTCAAGGGGACTAATTAGTTCGTTAACTTCTCCAGAATTCGCAACTTTGAACATAACTGTATCTTGTACAAAGTAATATACTACTTACTCTACACTACACTACTACACTAACTGACTTAGTCTGAACCAACCATTATATAGTTAAACAAGGTTTATTTAAAATATTTAAAAATACATGCGTTAATTATAGATCCATAATTCAAAGAAACGCACAATTAGAACGATAATATTAATATTATATGTACGATATATCTTTTTGTAATTTGCGGGCGCCATTTTGAAAATGTAGTATAATGCCTACGATGAATTTAAAACACCTCATATGTCAAAATCGGTCCAGCCTTTTGGCAATAGGGCGTATCAAAAATTTGGTTTTACATACATATACGTGGAAAAAACTTCTTCGGCGGCGGGGAAGAATCTCCGTCTGGCACAGTCGGGTAAAAAAAATATTGTCGCATCTTCTACGGGTATCTCCACATAGGCTTCTCATTCTCCTATCTTAGCTGCCAGGGGTACGTTAGTATCATTATTGACCCCAATTGCTTTAGCTATGTACTATTTTCTGCTTTCTCCATCTTCAAAATGAAAATTTTGATTCTCACTCATTAATTAAATCTAAAAGAAAAACTGCGTTAAAGTACCCAGAACTCACTTTGTAAGTTGTATTTGTACATGCTAATTATCTTGTAGTAAATACCATTAAATTATTCACAGAAAACGAAAAATTAAGCCATGAATAAATTGAATAAATTTTTACGGTAAATTGGTATTTCTTTCTTTGAACCGTCTTTACAAAAGGACGTTAACAATTCGACGTATTTATTAACCGGCTATAACGACACGTATGTATGTATGGGATATTATTAGAATTGCAAAATTTTCACATAAATCTTCTTTTAGACATACTCCAAGACTCCAAGCAAATATACAAAACTTTATAGATCTAGGTACATACTCGTATGTATGTATATTTTTTGCGGTTAGGCCGTTATTTTTTTTAATAACGCTGTCTATTTGGTTTTGCTGTCCATCGTTTTACGCGAAAAGATTGTGGTAAAAGATTACTTGACGCGTAATAAAATTGTAAGACGGTGTTCGCTCGGTCTATGTCGCCTTTTACGACCGTTCGATACTGTTTCGCTAGCTATGTAGCAAAACGATGTTTCCACAGTGCGGTCTGAAGTATTTGAAGCAATGTTATTCTATATCATTATCATCTCAACCCATCATGGCCCACTAACTATTGAGCACAGGTCTCTTCTCTGAATGGGAAGGTTAAGGCCATAGTCCATCACGCTGGCCAAGTGCGGATTGGCAGACTTCACATACCTTTGAGTTTGCAAACTTCCCGGCATGCAGGTTCCTCACGTTGTGTTCCTTCACCGTTAAAGCGAGTGACATTTAAATGCTTAAAACGCTCGTAACTCCAAAAGTCTGAACTGCGCGTTTTCTTTCACCGTAGCAAGTGATAATACACTTCTGACACGCACATAACTTTGAAAGTTAAAGGTACGCCGGGTTTGAACCGTGGAACCTCCCGTTCGACGTTCAAATCACTAAGCTATCTTAACTTATAGTTAGTCGTTAATTTGATTATGGATGGATGGATAATGAGAATGTAGCGTTTATATTTGTTTATATACAACGATGCCAAAATTGGCATGCAAATGTGAAAAGAAAAAAAATTATTGCATTCTTATAATTCAATAAATACCGCAAAAATACACGATTCCACAAGATAAATATTGTGAGCGAAATTCGTCGTGCAAATAGAAATTTCGCCATTTGAAAATCCTTCACAAACTGCGCAAAACATGCCACATTTTCAACATGTATGAAACATGAGTCCGCAAATATTACGTTGATTTTTGTACAATACGCAATTGTAGCTATTGTTTGGCCATTTAAATATATAATGAGAATCTTTCTAGGGTTGGCAATCCTGAGTTTACACAGCGTTGGCGTCCTGAGTTGGTTCTATTTAAATACTGAATGTACACCACGAGTACAGGCTGTACTTTGAAACAAAGCCTGTAGTATGACCCTTTTGACGTGTTAAATACTTGAAATAATTAAATACTTTTCAAATGACGTAGGGATGTGGTGTATGAAGCTTGTAATTTCATTTATCAACATGGTTTTTGCTTTTAATATAAATATATTGATGAGTAACGCATAAGTAAAAAATACGTTTCTCGGGAGTTAGCGCTCTGTACTACAACTCAGTCGTAAAGCAGAATAAAGTATACGGTAAAGCCAAACTTTTATTGTCAATGGTTGGCGAGTGAGATATCCAAGGAGAACAAGCAAATATAATACGTCTGTAAGTACAAATAAGGCATAATATATGTCACTGGACAAGTGAGTATGCCTTATCGGGAAGATATCTAGTATGATCTTATGTAACAACCACGCCTTTGGAGAAAGATGCGTCACTTTACGATCCTTGAACAACAAGACTAACATAAATAAGCTAATTAAAAAATGATTTTCAACCTTTATCGTGAACACTAAATATTTTAAAACTCTAACGAGCACTTACGATACATTCAGTCCGTTTGTATGGGCACGTCAAAACTGGCAGCAAGACAGTACTCTTTTTTACCATGAACAAGTTAACGCTTGACTACGATCGCACCTGATGATGAAATCTACGATGGTAAAGCGTATTAACTTACAGCTGTCACTCTTGACAGCTGACACTTGACAGCCACTAATGGCATATTGGTCTGTCAACTTTACATTTTGTTCAAATCTATTCGATTAGGGGCGCAGGTGAGTTGTTTACTGCAGAATACAGTGAACGTAATTCAAACCGTTTTAATACAGGTTTTACGACTTAAATTGTCCAACCCTACTCATTAAGCTCACTTCATGCTATTTCGTTGTATTTTAGTATTTGTCGAAGCAGCGGAAAACATTGTTTTACCTGCCAATGTTTGTTAAAACCTTTCACTAAATTTTCCCAACTAACTAGTTTTGGCTACTTTAGATACAGAATTTAGCTCCGTGTAGGGCTAGATATTGGTTTGTATATAGCATTGTCTGTGAAATACCAATAATTTGACAATACTTTTGAAGAAGTATTAAATTATTCTGTGCGTCAATTGGCGCGGCGTGGCGTACTTCAAATACCTGGCGCACGGTCCGTCGAAAATAGCCTTTCAGAGACAAAGCAACGAAAACATTAAATTGTCTTTTTTTTGCTAGAAATGGATTGTGCTGATGATAACTATACCGTAATATATACATATATAGTATTTAAGGCAATTGTGGCAATAAATTATATAATAATACCTATTGCGCCCAGATTTTTATTTGTATTTTTTGGCATACTTCAGCTGCAGCACCATTTGCTCATTTATTTTAAAAACGAATCTTTAAAAAATTCAAATAAAAAACGTATTAGTTAATTCTATTGCCAAGTCTATCGCTAGAGAGCTACAGAGAACTTTATTGCAAACCCATAACTGTCCCACTACTGGGCTCGGGGCTCTCACAACGTGCGGGGTCAGCCTTGAGTATGGGAGGCCTTATTCCACCACGCTGGCCATGTGTAAATTGATGGATTTCACACACCTTCAAGATCTCGTAGTAAACCGTAGCAAGTGATAATTAACTTTTAATACAACTTCAAAAATTAGTGGTGCCAGCAGGATTTATACCTCCCGTCCGAGAGACCAACATTCAAACCAGTTAACGCTCCTTGCCTATCAGGACTTACGTGTAACTGAATTGATTACACTGAACTAAAGGGACAGGCTGGTTTAATCAAAGAGAGCACCTGCAGTTTTTGTACGTTCCTTGTAAAGGGAATTAATTACGGACCTTCCTCGGGTCAGGGTTCATGATACACTTAATCTTATCAGACAAAATTAAAAGTTTATATGGTCACTTAGGAATAGGAATTTTACATCTATGATAAAACCGCTACTTACCACCAGGTAGGATTGTTGACAAGCATCAACTTATAACATGTAAAAATTAAACTAGTTTTAATAAAAATATTTAAAAACACAAGCTTTAATTATAGATCCATAAATTCCATAACTGTATTGTTAACCGTTAACGAGTTCACTTGTCTGGAGCCAATCCGGAACGTAGTATCAGGTCATGCTTGTCATAAAAATGCATTGTCATTAGGATTAAAACTTTATACAAAATTTCAGCTCCGAAATGGGGCTAATTAAGCTTACAAGATTTGACCTGTAACAAACTAATATACAAATATAATATTTCCACTGCAAATCAAATAAAAGCTTGTAAAAACAAATGAAGACACTTTCTAAGATCTGTAACACCTTTACTAAGTTTAAATTCAAACCTCAAATTCCAAGCCTAATTTAAAATTCAAAATTAAAATTTCAGATTTTTTTATTTTATTACAGTATTTTTGACCGCTAGGGATAAAAACTTATTTGTGCTTCCTTGTTTCATAGGGTAAGCATAGCCATCGTCCTCCATTGTCAGTGTTTTAAGTCGTTAAGTCATCTCGGAAGCCCTTGGGTGGTATAAAAACATCCGACATTTGGATTGGTCACTAGGCATCCGTCTACTAATCCGACGGTTGGCGTATTTTGAAAAAACCTACACGAATAACAAATTTATTTTATAAAAAAAAAATTACTAGGCCCGCTCACAGTTTCGTGTTGTAAGACTATGGAAAGCATGATTTTTTTTCGAATTTCTCACAAGTTATCTTACACAAAACCTCAACTTATTCTAAACTGAAACCTTCTTCGGGAATCGCTTTATGTATTGATGAAAACTGCATGAAAATCTTTTCAGCAGATTTTGAGTTTATCAGGAACAGACAGACTGATATAATATATAGTAAGATTGGTTCGGCTTGGTTGATATTACCAATACATACTTAGTTTAGTCATGAATTGAGTATATTTCAATTATTTAATTGCATTTGCGAGTTCTGTGACAAAGAAATACGCAATGTGGCTTATAATATTTTTATTTATTTTATTCATATTTCGTATCGTATATGTCTAGGTAAGAGGGTTGATATCTTATTATGTTAATAACCACGAAGCTATTTCATATCTTCTATACTATTGCGGATATTAAGATCGTGCTTCCATCCAAGGAAATGGAATCGCTGAAAACGAAAGTTACTCTCTGACGTTCATGTCAATCATGTCATAGGATCTAAAATAAAATGACTGAAGTATTGCTAGGCCCCTTGGTTATTCGGCGACAGAATCCTTTTACAAAAACCATCTCAGTTTGCCATGATACAGACGGATTATAAATCTCTAAAAACGGGCCGGTGGTCACTTACCATCAGGTGATAAGTCTGCTCGTTTGCCAGTTTATATAAAAAATATGTTAATATAAAACAAACTCCATTTTCGTTTGTACAGAATCTTAAAAAAAGACTAAAACAAGTCAGTTTTCACTGTTATTTTTCTGTCGCAAAATACCTATTCGAGTAAACAAAATCTTAATCTCTGAAACACTTAACACTTACTCCAGAACTATTCTGGTTCAAACTGAGTGCTCTCACATCTAGTTCCACAAACTTTAACTCTATAACTGGAATCTGCTAAATACACTTAAGTTTACGTCAGCCAAATATAGAGTTCACTTCTGATTGCTGAAATATACGTAAATTGACACCGTTTAGTTTTATTAGCATTAAAATTTATATTTTAAATTAGCTACTTAAGGTGGATAATTAAAAATGTCCGACTTCAAAAAAGGAAGAAGATATCAATTCGACTATTTTTACAAGCTTTTATTTAACTTGCAATGCATGTTTGTATATTAGTATATACGTATTTTTTTATATTTGTTTGTTACGGGTCAAATCTTGCAAGTAATTAGACCCACTTACTCTTACACTACGGAGCAGAAATTTTGCATACTGCTTCAGATGACACTGCATTTTTATGATAAGATTGATCTGCTGCTATGCTCAGGATTTGCTCCAGACTAGGAAACTCCTTAACGATTAACAATACGGTTATGAAATTTTATGTTTCTCCGTATTAAGGCTCTGTAATGAATGCTTATATTTTTAATAAAGTTTGTTATGTCTGTTTTTTATCTCATATCTTTTTACTAGGCACACCGATTACGATTTTTCTTTTTGTATTAGAAAGCTGATATTAAGCATTTTTTTAGTTTCAGCGTTTTTAGGGAGTTTAAGCGACATCTGATGAGTAGTTTTTGAGTTAACTATTAATGCGTTAATTGAGTAAATCGGATTGAAATATGAAATCTGTTTATATTTTAAGCATCGTACTCACGGGAACGCTTCTGATCGTGTAAGCGATGGTTCGATCCAATTCGTATATTACTATTAAAATTCCACGCATTTTACTTCAACGTTTGTGTGTTGCAATTTAGGCGCTCTTGTTATTTTATTTAGACTATTTAAAACTATTAGATACGGATGGAATCATTGCGTGACGGGTGTATCGTATCACATTAATAAACAATCTATTGGCTGAGTTTTGTTGTTATTTTCCTATTATTTAATCAAAGACTGGAGAATGCCTTCTTAAAAATTTATATGAGTTTCAATTTCGTTGGCCATTATTGGTTCATTTAGATTTTCGTTATTTCTTGGTATTTAATCTCTAGTTCAAGGATTAATTTTCATTTTTATGTTGTTTATAGTTAAATAATTTTTGTTACGCCATTTTGGTATAAATTTTAATGTATCTCTCTAGTTTTTTTGATTCTCAAAAAACAAACTGAACCGATTTACCTCGGTCTATGCGCCTTCTAAAAAACTGCATAAAATTGCATGATGATATTTTTGGGTCTAATTATAATTAATTATGTTTAGATTTTCTCACGAGAAAACGTGAGAAATATATCGTTGTAGAGAAAAAGGTACAGGAACAAGGAGTTAATCGTATAAAAGTAATTTGATCGTTAAAAAGAAATACAAGAGTTTTTTTGCAACTTACAAAGTAACAGTGAAACTATGCCGATGGTAAAAAGAACAAAAGAGAATAGCACAGAAGGATGTTTCATTCGTTATACGAGGTTAACGTAACGTAGATGAAAACGCACTGTTGCAGACATTTTTAATAACTGAGATGTATTGCAAATATTGTTTTTCTCTGGTTATTAAAATAAAATTCTTTATACAACCGTCAGTGCGTTTGTCGGGAATAAGTATTGTATAACTTGACCTATTTTTACGGTTTTTGCTTTATAAGGACTTGATGTTTTATATAATTGTTAACAAGCTTCTTCCCGCGACTTCGTCTGCATGGGACAGATTCATCCAAAAGTGTTATAAAATAATACTGGTCAAAATTAAAAAAAATTATAGAAGAAATGCCCATATATATTTTTTATGAATTTGTAATCATTGTTGTAAAATTAATTCTTCGTGTTTATTACGTATTTTCTAACTTTCATCTACATTTAAGCCCTTGAAAGCTTTCGTGATAAAAAGTAATCTCTATTTTTTTTATTATAAGATATTTGACGATTTTTTTTCGAAGCGAATTGAGGGTAGTTACCAATCTGCCTTTAGAAGCACAAGTATTCATAATTCATTATAAATACTCGTGATAGTTTTCAAAATTATTTGCGTATCAGAAGTTGATTATCACTTGGTACGGAGAACGAAAGCATAGTGCGACCTGCACTTCTGAGAATTCTCCATAAAGCTCACAAGGCTGTGTGAAGTCCACCAATCTGCACTTGGCCAACGTGTTGGACAATGGCCTGTACCACTCACATTGTGAAGACCCGAGCCCAGTAATGGGAAAATTATTAACAATGATGATTAATTTACTGCTTGCATATCAAGTTTAGCAGTTAGTTTGCAGACACAAGGAATGTTAGCACACTTGACTTTCATTCGAGCGTCTAATACGAAAATAGTTTCTTTGTCAAATATTCTTAAAATAGAAACGACGGCTGGCTGAGTTTAACCATTCATAACTTTCAGTGCCTATTAAAGTTGCTTTTTTGTTGGTTTTCACTAATTTTTTACATATAATATGCTTGACTACAATCCCACCTGATGGTAGGTGGCGATGTAGTCTTAGATGGTAAAACATTAACTTTGAAGAAGCCTATTCTTTATTGTCTTGAAAACACCTACATTATACTCGAGCGGAAACACAGACGCTGGCAATTTATTCCAATCCTTTGCAGTACGGCATACAAAGGACGAAATTAATGGTCTACTAGAACGTACGTATCTTGTTCAACCTAAATGTCTGATGTTTTAATGACGCCCGAAGGTGTTATATACCCTGCAAAGCACCGAAGTTTTTTAGGGAAGTAAAACTTTTACAGTTAGCTTTTTAAAACTCAAGCAGGTTCTCACGATTATTATAATTTATACTTACATATATTTGTGTTTCGTGAAAATGTTATGTTATCTAATAACTAAAAATTAGTTTTGCTCCGCTTCGAAAAAAGATAGGATGAAAACTGCGAGTATCTAATAATCCTTCTCGTCATATAAACTACAAACATGCACAATTGTGTCTAAAGAGGTCCAGTGGTTTCATGACATACTAATTTTAACCTATTATCCCACGGGAACAAAGCAGTTTTCTGGGATAAAAAATAACCATTGTCCTTACAAATGCCACAAACATACTAAATTTCATTTAAATTTGTCCATTGATTTCGGAGGTGCCATTCAAATTTTAACGTGTTAGTATAAATAACTTTATATATCCTTTAACCGTTGTCCTTACAAAAGCTACCAACTTGCGTAATTTCATATAATGAGTCTAACTTAAACCTGTTATCCTGTAGGAACAAATCAATTTCCTGGGATAAAGCCTATCCTATAAAGATT
>DWJZ01002430.1:0-19495 GCA_018249125.1 Asbolis capucinus
CATTGGGCATCGCGCTAGGAGGACTCCGGTAGCGTTCCATTGGAGATCCCGGAGTCCTCTAGGTAGTGCTGAGTAAGGCCATGAGGGGGGGTTTTAGTGCTGTAAAAATCCCACGTAACCCTGTATTGGCTCCCACGGCACCGGGTACCTTTTGAAGGATTCCCCTTCGATAAAAAAACAAAAAAAATAAGGTGACCGCTAGTAGAAAAATATTCATGGACGCTTCTGTGTTTTCGAGGGCACGGAAGCCTGTCGGTCCCGGTTATCGTTAGACAGCAATTAAATCAATACACAAACAAACACAACACAGACACACATACACAGGCACACACACACACACTTTCGTAAACACTCGTAACTATACGTTACATTAGTAAGTTTCTAATTTTAAGTGACTAAGTGTTATGTATTGTCTTATAAGAAATAAACATTCTTTAAACCGAACTTGCTTACTCTCAACGTAAACCAATGAGACCAATGGTTATTTTCAAAAGGAACAAACCAAAACAACTATTAGTAACAAGTATTATTGAATGTTATTGTTCTTCGTAATTAAGAACAGAACTTTCAGCAAACAAACAAGACTATTTCTCCTTGTTCTCCGTGTTCCAGCGAACTCTGTGCTAGAGTCAACATTTTCGTTTCGATTTTCTTTTAATTATTAATCTCTAAGTCCGCCTGCAGCTACGCTCGTGTTGTTCAATACGTATGAGCGAAATTTTCAATTCTAAGTATTTTATATTTAATCAAATGTATATGGTGTTAATTAAAGTCAAACAAAAAAGTAAAATGCGGCGACATCGCACAACACGTCACATGATGACGTCACGAGAAACCTGAATCACGCTATCGGAATTTTCTGCATTGTTAGCATATTTACAAGTCCCAACCAACAACTGCATCACTCGGTCGCTCCCCAGGTATAACAACTCGCCTGGCAGGAGTTCTCCCCTTTGCCAAAAAAATGAAGTCCATGTGTTTTTTCCGAATATACTCTATATATTTTACCGAATATTTGGGCTGGTGCTGCCAAAACTCACCTATCAGCGATCAGTCGATAGAGGCGTGCTAAGAGGCTCATTGGAGATAGAGGTCTGCTCAATACCAATCTACAAAGCCTCGAGCACAGGCGCAGAGTAGCCAGCCTCTCCGTTTTCTATAGGGTACACTTTGGAGAGTGTGCGCAGGACTTGTTCGACGTTATTCCACCGTCCCCCTTCCTCCATCGAACAACTGTTACTAAGTAGCCAATACCCCTTTACTCCAGTCCTCTAAGCTTCCTCAGGTATGCGGAGACCTGAGCTCCATAACAAGGCATCAATAGATTGAAGTCTCTGAAGACTCATCAATACTAATAATGCCTAATATCGATAACTCCAAAGTCTATAATAGTTCATAATCGATGTGTCCGCTACTAATCTGTGATAAGTACTGGATTGATTTTGTGTTGTATGTCTATATATATATATATGTATATATATAAGAAAAAGATTTGTTTCTCCTTTAAAGACTCTAAAATGTTAGGAGATAGAGCACTTATGTTTTTAGCAACTTTGTTGAGAATAATGTAGAATAAGTTTTTGTACCAAATTTATACCGATCGGACACATACATACATAGTTGATACGTAGCAACGCGCGCGGGTTCAGCTATTTGAAATTATTTACTATGAAATCTTGGGCTTGGAAATATATTTATAATGCATAAATATACATATAAACAATATTTTCTTGCAGTACTTCTCCATTCAAATTTTATCTGTACCTAATTCCAAACGATTCACAAATAATTTTTGCTTCACATACAATAAATAAATGCGTCACGAATAAAAAAAATAGAATACAGAATTAAATTTATTGGTGGAAATAACACCGATTTTGTTATAAATTACTCTGATTTTAAAATTAAAACAATACCATTTCACTTATTTGTTGTCCCTTACAGAACGAATAAAATAAATCTTAAAAACAAAACTAGATGGCGTTGTGCAGACATTTTAATCAATTAATAACTGTAGGGAATTCCAGTAACACGAATAAGATAACTGTCGCTTTTTGGGAGTTCCAATTGTACAGAAAATGAATTTGTCATCAGTGTGGGTGGTACTGGTATAGATTTTATTCAATAGCCTCTATCTAATCGCTTAATGGTCTACAGATTGATGAGCGTACGGAAACAATAAGAGAATTAGGTAATACATTTTATCTAATTCCATTATTGACATAACCGCTCTCTCTTCTCTCTCATTCTAATATCGGGCAAACTGTTTCTAGTGAAACATGAGACCAATTGACCTTATCTTAGACATCGCGTATACAGACGAATTGTAAATAAATATCTCGGGACAATATACGCATGATCTGGTGATCACACAAATAATAGTCATATATATTTTTAAATACATACTTATATAAGTTTTTTTATTGGGTGTAATCACAGAACACACACAGAATATATTCCTGCTCATCAGAGAAATGTTTATTCTGGGTGGGGATCGAATCGACGACCTCCCGCTTAGTCAGTTTAACCACTAGACCAACAAACCAGTCCACAGGTTATATTAGGCGTCTTGTAGACTGTGACATCGTTTGGCATACGGAGATAATCAGAGAATTATGTAATGTATTTGTTTGGGAAAAGTCCGGATACTACATTTACGCACGATGTACGAGAAATGAAGCGTAAAATGTTACTTTTTCTTCGTTTACTTCAATCTAGTTTGCCGTATGTCTGTAGAATTGTTTTGTTTTACTACATGTAAGGTAAATTTGGCCGTTTGATTAAAGAACAGTTATTTGAATTTCGGCAATTTCTGCAATGACAGTTAATGATTCGATTTTAAATGCTGCTTACGAATCCTTAATAATAAGACTGTCACAGAGCAAATTCTGTACATGAAATATTTTATGAAAATTTTGACGCAACAGGCTTTGTTAACGATATAGAGACCAAATTTTTTTTTTATTTTTTCTTTTAAATAAAATAAAAATACTTTTTTTTAAGTCTGTATGTATGTATGTCTGTTGATTCGAGCTTCACGCAAAACTACTGGACAGATTTAGATGAAACTTGGCACAATCGAAGTTTAAAACCCGCGAATAGTTATAGGATAGGTTTTATCCCAGGAAATGGCTTCGTTCCCGTAGGATAACAGGTTTAAATTAATACGGTGACTCCGAAACCAATTGACGAATTCAGATGAAATTTAGAATGTTTGTAGCTTATATAAGGACAACGGATATAGGATACTTTTTAACCCAGAAAACAGCTTTGTGGGATAATAGGTTAAAATTTGTATGGCAACTTTGAAACCACCTGGACCACTTTTGACACAATTCTCCTGAATATGCTTATACATATGACGATAAGGATTATTGCATATTTTTTATCCTATCGTCTTCAAAGCGAAGCGAGGACAATTTCTAGAGCTTACTCATACTGACAGGCCGTTTGGTCTAGTGGTTAGTGAACCGCTGCTACACCGAAGGTCGTCGGTTCGATTCCCGTCCAGATCAAACTTTTCTGTGATGAGCAGGAATGTTTGTTCTGTGTGTAAATATCTATATACGTATGTATTTAAAAAGTATATATGCATGTTTATCACTTGTCTGATCACTTTATTACAAGCTAATGCTTAGTTTGAGATCAGATGACCGTGTGATTTGTCCAAAGATATTTATTATTATTTTTAGAAAGCGAGAAAGAAAGACAAAAGAGATAGGTGAAAAGAGAAGGAACATATATTAAATAAGTCAATGATTTTACTATAATTCCTATAAGGGCTGCTCAAAAATCACAACAGGTTGCACTGAAAATCAGGGACTGTTAACTTGCCACGGCCATTTTGCAGACTGCAATATTTCGTCTCATCATCATCTCAACCCATCTCGTCCTACTTTTGAGCACGAATCTCTTCTCTGAATGAGAAGATCCATCACCAAGGAAGAAGAAGTCCACCACGCTGACCAAGTGCGGATTGGCAGACTTCAAGTTCTTTAAGTTTTGCCCACTCCCCGGCATGCAGGTTTCCTCACGATGTTTTCCTTCACCGTTATAGCGAGTGATATTTCAATGCTTAAAACGCACATCCGAAAAGTCAGAAGTACATGCCCTGGGATTCGATCCCGAAACCTCCGATTATGAGGCCGAATTTTTAACCACTAGGCTATCACCGCTTCTATCTTTCTTCTGTGCTAAATATAATGTATATTATTTTGTTTTGTTGACAAAATTAACGTGTTCTCTTTCGGGAGTTTTTCTTTTTTATACACAAACCAATAGACAGACTTCGCAGAAGCGACAGATGGTACAGACGCGACGGAGTGTCGCGGCTCAAGAAACTTGAAACCGACCCATACTTTTTGTAACTAGTTTTTCTACCTTAAAAGAAGAGTTAATGATAAAAAGATTTGGCAATTGATCCTAGATCCCGTGAAAGTTATTGTCTGTTTCTCTGTTTGTTTGCACGTTTAAACCACTAAACCAATTTTGATGAAAATTGGTGCCTAGATAGGCTAGTTACTTACTGTTGAATTTAAATGTACTAATATTTTACTCCTAAATCTTTATACTAAAGGGCCAGGACAGCAATGAGGCCAACCCATTCACAGTGTACTGAACACAGGTCTAACCTGATAATTGAAGATGCCTTTGTGCACTAGGCCTCCTCAGTAGTGAGGAGAGACTTATGCTCAGTAATGCGCCAGTAATAGGTTCAAGTCGTATTTTCACCCTATTTCTAGTATTTTATTAAAAGGTTGTTTATTATAAGAATGCAACCCATAATTGTCCCATTACTGGACACGAGCTTCCATGCTGGCCGAGTTAGTATTGGCAGACTTTACACACCTTTGAGAGATTAATGAAGGTTTCAGTAGAGCACGTTTCTTCACGGATTTCGTTCACCATAGCAAGTCATAATCAACTTCTGATTCGCTCATAGATTTTAAAATTAGATGTGCGCGGATTCGAACCCAGGACCGTTCGAGAAATCAACGTTATGTTATCACTACGTTTACCTTTATTTATTAATAGTTTTAGATCTGAGATATTATTCAAGCGTAAAGCAATTTCACTTATATTGTTACTGGCCTAATTCACCACAAGATATACCTAATCCAATTGTCTTACATTTAACTTAAAGTCAAATGTAAGATTTTAAGTGCAAGACTTTAAGTTTTAACTTAAAATCAAATGTAAGAAAATTCGTTATACGTATATATAATCTCTAATATTTGACTCTAGTCAGTATTCTAGTCCTGTATTCCAGTCAAATGTCAAAGTTAAAGTGAAAGTGAAAGTTAAAGTCAAAGTCAAAAATTACAGTCAAAAGTCAGTCAAAATTCATTTATTTACTAATTAACTAGGTATTTTGACATGCTGTCTTTGGTTAGGTATGAAAAATACACTTATGAACCTCAACATTTCTTTTTAATCTACCATCGTTTCGGTAAGGAGAAGAACACGAAAGATTCTCCTCAGCACATTTTTCCAAAAATCATTTGTATACATCTAGGTATTTTTAACACAGTTCCTTAACGAGACAACCGGGTTTATCATTAGTTATTAGAGTAAAAAAATATTTACACTACTTAAATAAAAATATTTAGAGTTAAAGTTTTAAAAAGCAATATTTCGCAATTTAATTTTTTTAAAGACAAAAAAGGTAATCTTTCGCTGTGTCTGTGTATTTTCAAAAGACAATCTACCGCAAGATCTGTTTTTTAAAAGACAAAAAAGGCCATTTTTCGCAATATGTATTGTACAAAAGGCGAAAAATACCATGCTTCGCAATGTATATATAATCTTTTGCAATGTCACTTTTATTAAGAAGCTACTTAACATCAAACATTTTATACCTTATGATCATACTATCAATATTCATTAGCAAGCCCATTAATATTATATATAATATCTACACAGACCGATCACAGACAGACAAAAACATAAAAGGTTATCTGTTACATCTTAATGGAACCGTCAGTCTATTTAACGTTAAAACGGTGTATGGACATTATGAAAGTTAATATTTTGACTCAAGCACCCATATTACGAAACAAGTTTATCTAAAGTAGAATAAAAAATACCTTTTTAATTTTCTTTTTTTATTTTAATGTTTACTGTTACTGCTATTATTAGGAGAAATATTTCTGATCAAATATTAGACCAATCAAATTATTGTTTGTATAGATGGCTAAGGAGTATAAACCCAAAGGCCACTGCAGCCATATTTCATCTATTGTGACCAGACCCATTAGAGTTATATCTGGTCGCCAAGACCTACCATTTCATCTATTGTGACCAGATCCATTGGAGTTATATCTGGTCGCTAAGACCTACCGTTTCATCTATTGTGACCAGACCCATTAGAGTTATACCTGGTCGCTAAGACCTACCGTTTCGAGGATCCTTCACATTCTCAGGCAGGATCAGGAGTTTCCCTAATAAACAATTTCTGCAGTGAGACAGCGCGAACTCACAAAGTACGTTAACGTTTCTACTGCCTCATTGTAGTAACCAATAGATTATTTTTTATTACCATGTATAGGTTAGCGCTTAAGTACGATCCCACCAGATGGCAAGTGGCGATGAAGTTTTTGATGGTAAAGCGGACGAACTTAGTAGATGCCTATTCACTATTATATTATTAGAAACTACCGTCGCTTCGCTTCGGAAGAACCGGTTATCAGAAAACTGTAACAGTTAGATACAGCAACACGAATTTATTTGTACATGTCCTCTATAATACTGTAGTACATCACTTTGCTCTATTGTCAATCATTTCCACAGAGTGCGTGATATAAGGATTTTTTTGGTATTTTTTTCACACGTTGGGTTACGTTGTCGAAATTTTCACGCGGTTCTCTATTTTTTCTCGTATTAAATATAGCCTATGTTCATCAAGGTTAATGTAGGATTCGAATGGTAAAAGATTTTTTTAAATCGGTCCAGTAATTTCGAAGCCCATTCAATTCAAACAAACAATCAAATCTTTCCTATTTATAATATTAGTGTAAACAATATTAATTTATATTAGACACCGCACGCAACGTACCCACCAATAGATATTTTAAAACGACCAATCACCATGCATTATTTTGACGCTTTCTCCCCCCTATTTTCGCGCTTTGACTGAAGTTTTAATGATAGAACATATAGCATGACATAGGCTGACTAACCAACAGACTCTGTAAACCTTGCTTCTATACTGTTATCTCCTGGCTTAGCCAGGAATCGAACCCGACTACTTTGCAGGTAGTGTCACTAGGTACTATAAAAAAAGTTCATATATTTACAATCGAAAAATACATAAAATAAAATCGTAGATAACTTATATTCCTAATAACTCACTCACGACATAAATTCTATCCGACTACATGTATTAGTAACTCACATATTCGACTTTTATATAATAAAATTAGTTATTCGAAATTATTTAAAAGCCTCAGTAGAGGAAAACCTGACTATTAGATTTCAAAACGATCTAGTTATACCCGAACTCGTTAAACGGACGTGGCGTAAAAGGTTGTAAGTCAAAATTGCCAATTTATTCGTGCAAGCGTCGCTTGTGTCCGAGCGCCAGATAAAGTCTACTTCGATATAAGTGTCTTAAATTGAGTTTAGCTCGTGTCCTGTACTGAGACTGTGTACCTGAAAATTTACTTTATAGACTTAGCTACTGCTATGTCAGTTTACTTCGTGTATTATTATTAAGTCAACAATAAATAAATCTATTAAAAAAACCTGATAAATATCAAAAGAATGATAATTAGAATTTAAGTTTCACAGACCGGTTGGACTAATAGTTAGTGAACCTGACTGCTACACTGAAGGTCGTGGGTTTGATTCCCAACCAGGTCAAACTTTTCTGTGATGAGCAGGAATATTTGTTCTGTGTGTCTGGGTGTAAATGTATTTATTTAAAAATATATATGTATTTTTATCAGTTGTCTAATCACCATAGTACAACACATTGATACAAATACATAGATAACGTTTAGTTTAGGGTCAGAGTTGTGTGTGTGAGTTGTGAGTTGTTCAAGAATATTTATTTTTTATTTTATTATAAAGGACGTTTTAATGTTTACTGGCAGTTAATGCCTTAGAATTACGTTCCCCTTTTTATTTATAACTATATTTAAGGAAAAAAAAATCAAGTCTAAATAGATAAAACATTTCGTTGAAATTAATGACAAATTAACTAGTATTCAATATCCAGATGCTATAATTTATTTTTGGGACCGATTAATGTAATGTTATTTTGTGTTTAATAATCTTTTATCACGGACAATATTCAAAATTTCACGCCTTGAACTATCATTGCAAATGTGTATGCAAAATGTCATTGCAAATGTCTCTGCTGATCTAAATTTCCATTACAAAGCAAATCAATAAATAGATCCGTAATAGGAGGAAATAGCTTCAAATTGGCAATTTATTCATACGAGAGCTTGTGTCCGGCCGCGCCAGATAATACCAGCTTTGGCGGACCAGATAATGTCGGCTTTGACCGAAATAACTACTATCAATTGAGTTTAGTGGTACCGCTCAGTCTCTGTAACTCTTTTGTATTGGGTCAAAGAGTGCCCGTCCCTTGGGAACATTGGCGATATTGATTTGAACAAAAAGTAATTTCGTTTACTTTCGAGGTTTCCGATTCAATATGATGGGTGGATATAGGTTATGATAACAGTGCAAACTGAATGTTTTGTTCAATGCCTAATTGGTATCAGAAATATGATGTGATGGTTCTCGGTTTGAATTCCGGGCAATTTAAAATTTATGTTTGTTTTCAAGTTTTGTGTGTTTTTGAAATGTTTACTTCCTACTTCTCCTTATTACCAGTGACAGATTATACTATTGAGGAGTTAGGCGCTAAAAATGCACACAAAGAACTTCCTGCATTTTTGAAGTTGGTTTAAAAAAGATAAAGCCTCGCAAACAATGATTGGCAGTCCTCTGGATCCGACTTGAGAAGAAGAATTAGTTTCTACTAATTAAACGAAAATTTTGTATTTTATTCTTACTAAATTAATAAATAATAATATTCTTAATAAATTATAGCTTTTCTAAAATATCATCTGTAAGTATAATACAAAAACAATACCACGAATTTTCCTGCAACTTGAATAAATTGTTAGAAATAACAGCGGAATGGACGTTTGCATCGCCTCGTTATCGCTATCGAGTGCTTGTTACCGTCGACAGTTTTTTGAAAAATGCTCCTGTATATTGGGGTCGATTGCGACCGAAACTTCAGTGTCAATTTACTCATAGCTGAGTTATTCTGTGTTCGGACTATTTCAAATAAAGAATAGTTCTGTAGTGAAAAGGACGTAAATCAGTTTTGTCGAAATTTAGAAAGTTATTTTTGTGGATTTATTTCGTCATGTGTGGAGTTATTTTATTCTTTTTGAATTGATAAAAATTGATTGGCTTGTGAATTGTTGTAATTTGGCTTCAACCCGTTCATGGCCCAATCCCTCTCTCATACTGAGGAGGTCTAGAGCATACTCCACCAAGCTGCTCCAATGCGAATTATTGTGATGTGCCACTGTATAATAAATTATATATCTTAATGTATATTCAAAGTCAAATACAATTCATAAACTAAGCTTAGGTACCAATCTCCTATGATATATTACAGCGTAATTTTTGTTATGTTGTGGTTAGAAATAATGAATATAATAAATCCTTTTATACCGACCCCAAACTGGAACTTCAGCAGTGAAAGGGTTGAAAATTGTAAGTAGGAGTCTCTTGCAACTTCTTCTTCCACTAACCGTATACATTTGTTGTAGCGATGGCATAGTTTAACGAAACGACTTATAAATTCATGATTTTTTTTCACGTGCGAGTATCCAGCAATTTCGGACCAGGATAGACATTTATTTTATGCCTTTAGACGAGAGGACGTTGCACCTGATGATCACCGCTGCCTCTGGCCATTAGCAAGTCTCTCCGTATTCTATAGGGTACATTTTGGAGAGTGTGCGTAGGACTTAAACGACTTAATTCCCCCCACCCCTTTCTACCATAGTACGACACGACACACCCCGGGTATCCATCCTTACACCGTGGATATCCCTCCGGTATGGACGACACGCTTCGACTCGTCCTTTGTATGGCATGCCGCAAAGGATTAGAATAAATTACCCGCGTCTGTGTTTCCGGTCAAAAACAATGTAGGCGGCCTCAAGACAAGAGTGATTAGGCTTCTTCCAAGTTAATGCGCTTTGCCATCTAAGACAACATTGCCACTTACCATCAGGTGGGACTGTAGTCAAGCATTAACCTTTAATATATAAAATAAAAAAACGCCAGATGTAACCTCAACGCGTTTCAGCTCTAAAAAAAGCGATGGATCCGCTCATTTTTTCGCAGATCTAAATTTACTATCTTGACCCGGCACAGACGTATAATTATATGAGTGTGTTCGCTTATTTAAATGTATATAAATACGTCTATTTCGATTCTTCTTGTATTCAATATCCTCTGAAAAATTTATCGGTATGTACTAAATTTATGTATTATTAAATAAATAATTTCAAGAACAGAAGTTTGCAAGGTTAAAGACACACACTTGTCTTATATCAAAGAAGATGTTTCAAAGGCTTTGTTTCTTAACAGAGAGCCTGCATTGGCCATTAAACTCATTGATCATCTTACGGCTATTGTTTCTATTGTTGTAGTGCAATCTATCCGTAGTGTAGTGTACCAATTTAAGGCGAGGTTGCCCAACTAAGGTTAGGGCTGGCACTAAATAAATGTTTGTAAACATTTAAACTTTAAAAGCAAAGGTGACAAAACGAATCGAGCCATAAATGTTTGTAAACATTGTAAAATTTATAGCTCGGTTCGTTTTGTCACCTTTAGTTTGAAAATATTATAGCGATCATATTATTATTTTATTTAAAATTTATAGTAATAGTTATGTTAATAAGTTTTAAATTAAATTTCCGAGAAGTAAAATGAGTTTTATTTTATACTTTCAATTTAATAATGACACCTATACTTCATGCAGCTGTCATGGTTAAAAAAACTGTATTTGAATGACATACATAGATAAATAATAAAAAGAGGACATGATTTACATAGTCGACGTCAAATAATATAGACATTATTAGAGATAACTCAAAAACTACTCGTCAGATGTCGCTCAATCGGTACATCGAATAAAAAGTTATGTGGTTACGAACTTAAAAATAGAGTTGTACCTGAAATAGTTATAAAATACAAGCGTAATACCTCGCATTAGGATTCTCAGAATCACTGGTGGCTTGCCCAATACAAATAACATTAATAACTTTTATCTTAGACAATCGCCACTTACCATCAGATCTGATCTACGTCAAGCATTAACTTATTCGAGGTAAAAAAAATAACACATCACAAATATAACCCGTAATTTGACTATAAACGTTAATCTGTCACATAATGTCTGCTCTGGTCCAGAATCCGAACCGTTTGAGTCAGGGACAGGCTCCACGAAGTATGCTACAGCACGCTTCAAATTATTTATTCTCATATTTAAGTTTTTTGAGAAGACCTATTTACGCTCGCGGTTTCGCCCACGTGGCAGGTGCATCGATAAAAAGTAGCTTTTGGTTAATCCATACTATACTCTATCACTGTGCTAAATTTCATCAAGATCGGTTCAGTATATTTGCGTGACGGAGTAACAAACATCACCATCCATTCTCACAAACTTTCGCATTTATAATATTAATAGGAATCAACAATGCTGAGTGTATACAAACTGATATGATACAAGAACAGTGTTTCATATTCATTCTTTCAATAACTAAAACCAATAACAGATTTCCTGGTACCGAGTACCAATTTGAGTAAAGTTAGGTTCTCTAAGTCCAATAATACTCTTTAGTTCAACTCAGTGAATTATATCAGTTGTAAACTCTGTGATTGCTATTGTTTTAACAGAGTTTGCGGCTGAACTTCAATGATATTAGATTTAAAATATGTTTGAAATGAATCAATATATCTTCTAATTTTAAGTTCAACTCGCGGACAGCATATTTTACGCTGCATTCCGGGTACTCACGACATATGTATTGTGAGTACGTGTACCATAAACTCAATAAATTATATTACTAACGTTTTAATTATAATTACCATATTATTATGAGTATAGCCGACAAACGAACAGATTAGCCACAGTAAGTGCTCATTTTCGTCCATGTACATCACAGCCAGTCCAAAAGCATAAATGATGTGTTATCAGCCAATAAACAGAAACAAACTCTCTCATTCTTTAGTGTAATTTAGTAATATTTCATTATAAGTTACATTCTTGTATGTGAAAAATATTCATAGTACGTAAAATTAAACCAATATGGGTTTATGGGTTTTATTTAATGTAAAACATATATTTTTTGTTGCCATAGGTTATATGCATCATATGTATATTGCATTCAGGGAAACTTAAACACAAAATAAAAACTGAGAAAGTGACAACCCTATCAAATTA
Source organism: Asbolis capucinus (assembly GCA_018249125.1). Taxonomy (NCBI): domain Eukaryota; kingdom Metazoa; phylum Arthropoda; class Insecta; order Lepidoptera; family Hesperiidae; genus Asbolis; species Asbolis capucinus. Next base: position 12,488 of record DWJZ01002430.1, read on the forward strand.
CGGGGAGAATATGCCCGCATCACACTGGTGGGAACAGCCGACACGTGTTCCCTCGTGTGAACAAGACGCAGGAAGAGAGTCCTTGTTTTGTACTGCACTGACATTAACTTGCGTATAGCTGAAGAACACTGTCATTAACCCCAGGAGCTTAGTAAGAAACATTCCAACCCCCTATGAGAGATCCTGGAGTAAGAAAAATAATACAGTCACCGGTATTCATCAACGCAACCTATAACCATCCTCCTGCGAGAGTCCCCTCACAATTTCGGTACTGCCAGCTGATTCTCGTTTTATCAAACAATTACAAAGTTGCTTCAGTTTAAATGTCGTAAGATCGAAGTGTAGTCGGAATTTGGTGTTCACATGTATAATAATAGTTCTTTAATAATACTCAAACTTAAAATCAATAGGATCGGAATACAATCGATATTTTGTTGACGAACGACTTTCGGACCGACGTAATTTATGTCAAGAACGCTTCAATAGAACTTCAATTCTATGCAATCGGAATACAGCTCACAATCCCTTGATGAACGAATTTCAGATCGATGTCGTTAGGGTGCAGTTGAAAGCCGATTGCGAATTTGAATACCAAAATGCGCTTCAACGATAAAGTCGATACAAATTCGTACACGACTTGTAAAACGATCGGTCTGTGTGGATTAGTGGATACCATTGTACGGAATCCTAAAAAAACTTAAAAATTCGTAACCTATCCGGACCCAAAATAATTGCTTTAAAGATATATATCACCGTAATGGATAGTTCTTAAGAATCCGTTTTCTACATGTGTTTTATGTAGCTTATTGGCGAAGCGCGAACTAGTAGCGATTAATAGCGATGATAAGGCGACTAAGTGTCGTCTTCGCGATCCTATCGCGACGATAAATAGACCCTAGAAGATGCAAAGTAACACGTGTTTTATGTCATAGTGTTCTCAATGGTATGTGAAGTCCACCAATCTGCACTTGGCCAGCGTGGTGGACTATGGTACCCCTCACATAACGTGTTAACGGATCTGATAGCCTAGTGGTTTGAAAGTTAGTCTCTCGAACGGGTCCCTGGGTTTAAGACCTGGCGCGCCTCTAAGTTTCAAAGTTATGTGAGTATTAGAAGTTGATTTTTACTTGCGTACTTCGGTGAAGGAAAACATCACGAAGACATCCTGGGGGTTCCCATAAAGTTCTCCAATCGCACTTGGCCAGCGTTGTGGACTATGGCCTGCACTCCTCACATGTTACGCTCTGACATGGGGCTCTTTCAAAAGAGTGAAAACCATTTCCTTTAAGGCAACCCACCTGCGACTCTCCGGATGTTGCACGTGTATAGGCGACGGTGACCACCTACCATCAGGTGGGCCGTAAGCCTTTTTGTCCGTCTCTGTTATACAAAAAGATGAGTTCCGAGCCCAGCAGTGGGACAGCTATGGGTTACATTAATGATGATACTGTTAAATTGTAATCTTTTGATGAAATTTGCTTTGCAAGCAAGTTAGAAACCCTGACAGCGACAAATAAATAAAGATTTAAAGATTTATTTAATAAAATTGGCACGCTCTTTGACTATTTTTGTTAAAACAGTACCCAATATAAACATTGTATGAGATACATATATGTATTTATCACAAGTATGAGTGATATATTTCAAGGCAGGGTCAATCAGTCAGCAAACAAAGAGCTGCTATACAATATATGTATATACAAAATTTTATTATAAATACCAAACACAAAATTTCATAACTGCATCGTTACCTGTTGTCTTGAGCTAATCCTGAATATAGTATCAGGTTATGTTTATCATAAAATGCATTGTCAGCAGGACGGAAGGTTTATGCAAAGCTCCGTGGTGTAAGGGTCTATTAAAATAACACGATTTGACCAGTACACTTAACAAACTAATATACTAACAAACCAACTCAAGTAGTTACTTTGTATTGTAAAATTTTGACCTTCGTTAAGTGTGCTTTTGGTTCCTAAGATGAAATAAATAGTTTTCATTTCATTTCATTTCAATATACAAACATACACTGCAAGTTAAGTAAAATCTTGTGAAAAGTTTAAATGTATATTTTATTCATTCGCTTTACAATAAACTAAAGACAATTTCTTAAAAAAATGTTTCATACTAAACAAGTCACAATATAATAAATCCGAATATACATAATGTTAATTCATATTAAACCATTAAAATATCCGCTCTCACACCATTTTAAAACTGATTTTAAAACACGATTTCCGCCCACTGCATTCCCATCACATTTCGACATAATTATATATCCTTTAGACATTTCATAGTGACATCAAATCAATTAAACTAAAGCTAATGACCAAAAGAAATTATTCTATCTATTTTTCTTGAGTCTTTTCAACTCTCTAGAGCATCCATTTGTTACAGAACTAACGAGTTTTCAAGCGCTTAAGTTAAAAGTCTGTTTGATGACGATAATTAAAATGAACGCTTTGTTTCTTAATAATCGTGTAATTACTCAAGATTGTTATTAAATGGTTCGTAGAACATTTGCTGATGGGATTTTATATGATTTTATATGAGATTTTATAACTCATACATATCTATCTATTAATGCGAAAGTTTGTGAGGATGGGATAGGAGGGTGTTTATAAGTCCTTCATGCAAAATCTACTGAATCCATCTGAATGAAATTTTGAATACAGATAGTTTGTAGTGTGGAATAACATAACCCAGTATACCTAATTCAATAGGAACCTTCATTCAGCTAAATCTATAATCATTGGCCTTCCATCTAAACTTTGTGTCATTAATAATAGATGGCACTGCAATCCATATTTTGGAAAACTACATGAACTATATGTTTCCCAAATTGGAAGTAGAGAAATTTTGGGTCAAAGTCAAGGCGAAGTTGTCAAAGTCAAAATATTTTATTTCATCATAGGCACATCGAGCTCTCCTAATGAAAGTCAGAAGATTTGATACATTATTCATACATTCTTATTAAGATACCTAAAAAATGTTTACGGATTTTATATCGATAACTAATTCCGCGGTATTGCCTAAAGTCTCGGTAGACAATTCCTATCTACGAGTCATCGGCTTTGCTAGAATATTACAATATTAACCTAAGTAACCTTTTTTTTCTTTTATACCGCTGGGAAACGCATTTACGCATTTACACGTCCTACTCCCATGAGAAGAATAGGTATATGGGACTCGGTGATATCGGAATACCCACTAAAACCCAGTGGTCTTTTCACCTCGTCCTCTTCTTGGACACAACGGGATCGCTGACGCATTCGGCCCGAGGCTACGCCATACGTGGCGTCTATAACATTATAGGTATAAAGAGCTCAGAACGCCTTATCCTACCCGGTCTTCTGCGACGGATTGAGCTAGTTTTAGCCTGATCTTGTCTTGCTCGCTCTGCAGCTTCTTTCTGCGACATGACTAATTCGCAGAATGTAGTCATAGCATCCATACAAACTGTTCGGTTTATAATTGCATGCACTACGTTAGGCAGCGATAAAACATCACCCACTATTGACGATGGCGTTTTGCGCTGTGGGGCCCAGGCGGTACCTACTCGTAAGTAACTACCTCAACGAATCATTTACAAAAATACACTTTTGTCGTTTATAAAAATATCGAAAATTTGTCGGTTATTGAACTTATTGATCACTTGGGTCATTATCAAAATTAAGAAACTTTGTCTCGCGATAAATCTTAAACTACCAGTTCAAATTGAATGTAGAGAATATTTGGCTTAAAATTAAAATATTTAGCTTTGTAATCCGCTCTGGACCACAAAAAATGCAAGTTTCTAGCTAAAGAACCTGTCAAAATTGGCTGAAATGGCTACGAAAACTTCGCCTCGTCTTTTATCACCCGTACCGCGAAGGGTTGGAATAAGTTGCCCGCGTCGGTGTTACAGTTAGATTACAATGTAATTGTCTTCAAGTGAAGAGTGAATAGACTTCAGGCAGGCTAAGTTAGTGCGCTTTACCATCGAAGACTTCATCGCCACTTACCATCAGGTGGGATCGTAGTCGAGCGCTAACTTATCTTACGTAAATAAAAAACATCTTTAAGCTATTTTGTCCGACCTGGGTATACAGAAAAGCCCCCAAACTTCCATACCCACAGATTCTATATTAGCATGATCATATATCTTATGAAATACCAAAACACTGACTCCAAAGCAATTTGTCCCTATCAGAACATTTTAATACATTGCCCAAGTATTTCGAGGAAACCACTCCAAACCACGCGGTTGGTTCAAATAAACACATGTTGCGAATCTCGGCAGTTTATCGCGGCAAAAATATTCTGCGGCTGGACTAAATTAGATGACACACATTACGTATGTGACGTATGGAAATCTTTAGAAGTCGCAAAGTGCGAGTCGACCTTAACAAGCGTTCTGTATCATGCTGCAATATTTTTACCGAATAAAACAAGGTCATTAAAATTAAAAAGTAGAATAAAACTAAATATTTTTAATTGCTTATATGTACGAGTTAATAAAACATTAATAATTGTAATAAATAATATATTTATATGTATATATTATTTACTCAGAATATAATAATAACAAGTTTTTATTTCGGACTTCAAAAAAAAATTCAAATAAATTATGACGAATGAAGTTCCCGACAATTTTTTACTTAATTTTATTTATCTTATTATAATTATCATATGTTACAAAAGTTTCTATTAAGAGTTCTAAACATACAGAAGTCGAAAACCATGTTTAACATATATACAAATAGTGCTCGCTTCGTTTCGACAGAAGATAGAATTAAAACTATCCAATAATCCTTCTCGATCTGTCATATCAGTTACAAACATGTACAATTGTGTCTAAATTGGTCCAGTGGTGTCAGAGCTGGCATACAAATTTTAACTTATTATTCCACGGGAACAAAGCAGTTTTCTAAGATAAAAGCTACAAATATACTAAATTTAATCTAAATTAGTCCATTGGTTTCAAAATTGCCACACTAATTTTAAACTGTTATCCTGAGGGTACAAAGGCATTTTCTAGGATAAAACCTATCCTCTAACCATTCTCGGGTTTTAAACTTTAATTATGCCAAGTTGCATCTAAATCTGTTCAGTGTTTTTTACGTGAAGCACGAACAGACAGACAGGTAATAAAACTAAAACAAATGTTTTGGTATCGATATCAAAGCCTCGATGCATCAAAATTAAAAAAAAATATTTAACGTACAGAATTCACTTCCCTTCTTACAAACTTGACTTCTTCCGAAGCGAAGCGAGGGCCATTTCTAGTCATAATATAAACTACATCTGATACTACCTATAATAGTAAAAAAGTACATATTTAGCGTATTATTAGCATTAATCCAAGAAAAAAGTTACACTTCTTTGGTTTCACAAGAAAAGAATTTTTCTTAAAAATTATGTCTCTCGCGTTAACCATCCTTTTGTAGAAAAAATTACTCTAATAGAAAAAAAAACTCAAATGTTAACTAGCTATTCGGGGTGCCAGTTTTTGTGACGATACACGTGCATCGTAAAAATTTTGATCTCATCGTTTTTCCATAACGCACCAAAAGGTGTCTCGTACCTCCTCAGAAATCTAGTTCTCCCCCAGGGTCCATATACATTAGGACCTCGTTGATTTCCTTTGGCTACAGAACCCTAAAAATGGTGGTGCCTTAGCCGCTCCTAGACGTCCTTGAAAAAAACAGATGTTTCTATTTATGTCAAATGTGTTATTGGTGTTAGATATTTACTTCTAAGTTAAGAAAAAATATTGATAACACCAATCCGAGTTGGTGGACAGGTTAGTGGCCAAACCAAGTGTCGAGAGTTTTTACGCTTGAAAGCGTCTGACATCACGTGAGAATTACTATCTAGGAATAATAATCGACAATTTTACGTGCCCTCTGAAGCACGGAGGCATTCATGGAAGCGGGCATCCATCCAACCGCGTTTCTGTTGGTTAACGTTTTCGATCGCTTATAATCGAAACAAGCCGAACTATGTACATTTGACAGGCCGGTTGGTCTAGTGGTTAGTGAATCTGACTACTAAACCACAGGTCGTGGGTTCGATTCCCAACCAGGTCAAACTTTTCTGTGATGAGCAGGAATGTTTGTTCTGTGCGTCTGGGTGTGTAATAGAAATATCTATTTAAGTATGTATTTAAAAAGTATATACTCGTATGTATGTTTATCAGTTGTTTGATCACCATAGCACAAGCTAACGCTTAGTTTGGTTTCAGATGGCCGTGTGTGAGTTGTCCAAAGATATTGATTTATTGATCTGATACTACGTTTAGGATTGGCTCCAGACAGGGAAACTCCTCAACGGTTCACAATACAATAATAAAGTTTTATGTGTTTTTTCGTATTGGAGCTGTTTAATTAAAGCTTGTGGTTTTAAATATTTTATAAACCTTGTTTACGACCCACTTACAACTTCAATATCTTTGTTGCAGGTACCAAAGCTGCATTTTATAGGGGAAAAGGCGATAAACTGGCAATCTCCTGTATTGGAAAATAATTATAGGTGAATATTTAATATTGAGCGCGTTTTATTTAATGAATTTTCATTAAATTAAGGCGGGAATATTCGGATTAATATGGTAATTAGCGATACATATACGTATTTCAGTTTTCGGAAGTAGCAATACGTTTGAACGACATTGTTTATTTTACTGGTCACTTACTGGCATGCCTGACAATGAGGAGGATGGGTTGTTTCATGGTCGGTGCAGGAATAGACGTGACAGATGAATGTTTGTTCATGGGTTGTCGGTATTATATGTAGATGTATGTTGTACATACAACCCACGACACAAAGAGTCGTGGTGTGGAAGTATAAGTGTGTGAATGTTTATTATTGTATAAAACAAGTGTCTCACCGCGGCTTCACCTGTGTGGTAGGTAGGTTTGTAAAAAGCCTATGTGTTATTTCTAACTATAATCTACCTCCGTGCCAAATTTCATCCAGATCGGTTCAGTAGTTTTTGCGTGAAGGAGTAACAAACATACATCCATGCAACAT
>DWJZ01002431.1:0-19491 GCA_018249125.1 Asbolis capucinus
GTAACTTTTAAACACTCATTCATACCTTTGGAATTTGCAATCTTTTGGACACTGTATTTACCTGTATTGCGTTTGGCATGTGTGAAAAAGATTCGATCCACATCATGTCAAAACGATATTAAACAGCAAAATTAGAGATCAGTTAAAAAGATTCATGTAAATAACTTCTCCTATGTATATTCGATGTTTATATTCGATCTTTTCCTTTACAGAATAAAGTGATACTTAACTTCTTACATGCACATAACTTTGAAAATTATTAGAACACACATGAATCAAACCGTCAAGCTATTACTGCTTTTAAAAATTACAAATAAATTTTGCAAATAAATTCGATTAATCATTTTCTTAATATGGGAACTCGTTCGGTTTGGTATGTGAGCAACGAGCATAACCAATCCTAGGCTCTTGTCCAAATTTAAATGGTAACTTGATGAGGTTGACATTTGTCATTCACTATTTGAAGTCCAGTTTGAATAATGTATCTGTTGAATAATTATTTATTACTAGTATATATAATGTTTGACCTAAAAATTTTTTGTATTCATTACTGAAATAAATAACAAGCTAGCGCTTAGTTTGAGGTCAGATGGCCGTGTGAGGTGCCCAAAGATATTTATTTATTTAAAAATAATTGTGGAACAATTATTAGTAGCCAAATTTTAGATATAAAACAATTATGGGAATTTTTGTACATTGAATTGTACCAGAAAAAATTAAATAATGAAATGTTTTGCAATATTTTTCCTACATTGTTAGTATTACCAACACAATAAAATTCATGAAATATTTTTAAACAAAATATGGTAATAATTACTGAAATAAATAACTACAGAACAGTAGTACGTTCAGATTTTGGATATAAAACAATTGTGGATAATTAAATAAAAAAAAAACTTAACTATCTCACAATATTATTCCTACTTCTTTTCCAGCACATTCATATTAATGAAATATTTTTAAACGCATGTGTTACATATGCATTATTTGATATATTTGTTTTTGACGCTTGCGTTTAATAAAATTCACTACGTGTCAAAATTAAAAAAGACTTGCTAAGCTAAACTAGTAATTAAATATCATCAGATATGTCCTACTATTACTATACTATTGGTGCATATGTATAACTAAATAGATACATAAATACTACGGTTTGTAAGGATGGATATTTGTTCCTATTCCACGCAAAAACAAAACGAAAGGATTTCAATTGAATTCGACACAGCCATCTGGAATAACACATACTACTTTTTATATTGATACACCACGCGGGTATAGCTGCTGGTGAAGACTAGTATTCTTACACTATAGTATAATTTATTGTCATTGTGTTTAATGCACATTAATGGACGTATATAGTCTGATCTAAGTACATAATCCTAGGCCGAGTCTAAACGACTGTGGGTGGGGATTACACACAGATTATCTGGGCTATAATATAATGCACAGATCTTTGAACTGTAAACCTATAATATATTATAGCGTACGTTGGCTTCACCCATTATGATCCAGTAATGAACACGTTTCCTCGTTGCTGAGGAGGGCTAGAGCATCCTTCACCGTGCTTTTTATATGCGGATAGGTGAAGGGGTTTATGGTCAACCCAAGTGTAAGATTTTATGCCGACCGATGGCTTCCGACATGGTTTAACGATTGCTATCTGACGATAACGGAATGATTGTACTTTTCCTTTGAAATATGGAAGCACTTAAGAGTTTCATGCTACCCACCATCTTCATCCGTAGTGCTTAACTTGAATCTTGGTTTCAAAATTAAATCACTCCCTTATTTGGCGGAATTTGTATGAAGGTTAACTAAATAGCAATTTAAGTAACCGTTAATGCCTATGAGCACGATTAGGGATACTGAAGTGAAATTAAGGCTGTTACATTTTTCTTAAACATCTCGAAGAAAGTGAAAAAAATAAAGGATTCTTGTCTAAAAAATTTCATTAATTCACCTTTGAAATTATAGGGCCGTGAGGTAAAAGCGTCATTATGAGTTTATGAGTTTGTGTAGGTATACCTATGTGTCACATTTGTAATTTCAGAAGCTATGGAGATTTGAGGGTATCGGGCGGGAGTCTGCGTGCTATGCCTCGTCGATATTTAGACAATTTGTGCGCATGTGCGAGAAACATGCCGGGTTTCTGATATTCTGATGTTTATGCATGTTAATGCGAATCAAAGAAGTCGTGACTTTAGCTTTTTGACTTGTAGGCATGTTCTAATTCTCGTGTAATCTGAAGGCTTCTTTTTATAAAAAGGCTTTATAACTCATAAGCACTACTTGTGAGATACAAGTCAAGTATTGACTTTAAACCCCACCTATAAACTCCCCTACGCTTCTCTTGGCTCGTCTTGGCGGGGCGCTACCCTGCCCCCAGTTGCTGTTAAAGAAATTTACTATTTTTGATTTATATCTGTATGTATCAATTTAAAACTACGTAAACTATGACAAAAAAATTAAGAATCTCGTCAATATCGAAGAAATAAAATAACACTGTAATAATATTATTTAGATAATGCTATAATAATATTATGTAAGTAAAAGTGTATTGGTATATTTAATAGTAGTTTTAGTTGTAAAATATTTCCTTTAATTCAACATTCAATTATTTAACTCTAATGAAAAACGAAAGTTTTTGAGTTTGTAAGAATTAATCTCCTAAACAGATTCTGAAAATTTTTTCATTGAAGTTTAGAAATAAATCTCTAGTTACCTGTATCTCTCTCTCTCTCTCTCTGGGACTTGGACGAAATTAACGTGACTATTTCTCCCGCCGAGAGAGGGCGGCTTAACCAGCTAAACGGTATTTGCAACCAAACTCAGTGAATTCTCAGATATAATAAGGCAAAACGACAACGTAACTACACGACAACGCCACGACGCGATGTGCATTTTAATCCGGTGTTTCGTAAATCGTGTCGTGTTATTGAAAAATACATCGTTCATCGTCAAAAAAACACGACGCGACCCAATCGTGATATACAGCAGGTAAATTACATGACAAAATGGTCACATTGCCTCAGCAGTAAGATTTAAATTTTAAGATAAAAAACGACCAAGTTCGTGTCAAGCCACGCGCCATGTAAGGGTTCGTAGGTCGTAGAAAAACATTGTAATTCACTCTATATTCTTCGAACTAAAAACTGCTCTCGCTTCGGAATAACTAGTTACTAGAAAAAAGGTGTTATTGTGTTCTCCTGCAAGAAAAAAGCCGTTTCTTGGGATAAAACCTATCCTCCAGCCATTCCCAAGTTTGAAACTACAATAAGGCCAAGTTTTGTCTAAATATGTCCACCGGTTTTCGCGTGAAGCTCTAACAGACGGACAGGCAATGATTCCAAAAAAAAAAATGTTTTCTCGTCACTATATCGATCAAAATATTTAAAAAAATATTTAATATACAGAATTTACCTTGTTACAGTTTTAATATTACCATATACATATAAATATATGCAGTGCAAATTATAAACTTATCAAGTTTGTATGGTAATTTCAGATGCATTTTGCACCGAGTATAGACCGGACGACTTGCGATCTCGGCCATAGTTTTCCAACCCAGCCAAGTGCGGTTTGGTATACTTCACAAACCTTCCAGAATTTTCTGAGACTCCAGAGATTCCAGTTTACCACACGTTTCACTTATCTTTGAAAATTAAGTTGCAAACATGACTTAAACTCGGTACTTACTGTTTGAAAGAAGTTCAAACCGTTAGGTTTGACATACAAATAAATTATTATATAATATTTGTGCACAACGTAATTTCATGCTTACGATAAGATATTTTCTACCCATATACATATAAATCAGCTTCAAAATGGCGCCTCGTTTTATCTCGAATTCTTTGAAAGACGTTCACTCTGGCTACCTGTTATCGTTTGGGTACTAATTTTATCCCTTCCATCCTGCATTCCATGGCCTCGCACCCCAAAAGTAAACAGTCAACAGTCAATATTTAAAAAAATGTTTATTAGGCTTACATAGGAACTATGCAGATATATTCCGATAGATAAGTCGATAGTTTAGTTAATTTACGAATAGTATTTTTCTGTGATGTATAAATTGGAGTGTCTGTTTGTAATATTAAAATAATCGCTTTTTACTAAATATATATGTATAGGCAAGGTACATAACATATACCAAAACATTTTTTTTTACATTTTTTCTCTGTCTGTTTATTCCGGCTAATCTCTGGAACGACTGAACCGATTTTTACTGGCAGATAGCTGATGGTAGGGATAGCTCAGGCTACTTATATTTTAGAATTACACAATAAAGTAAAATTAGCATAGGTATTTCTATACGTGAAATACAGAATTAATAAAATGGTAAAATTTGCAAACTGCACGGTTAGTGTTCACTATATATATGTATATAAAGGTTTATATGTTGTTTGTAATGCATGGACTCAAATCGCTGAATATATATCACTTTTCGAATAATATCTATGAACATTCTCGATTAGCATCAAAATCAGTTCATCTGCTTAGACAACGATGCTACGTAAAGACAGGTGAAAGAAAACACCTCTCTTTTCCTTTCGGGTTGTCAATAGATAGGCATCTTGTAAATGCAGCAGTTTTTCGACTCATAAACATATATATATATATGTTTATATATATATTAATACCTACTTGATTTATATATAAATATTTGATTTATATATATATGTCTTGTAGGTATTGTAGGTACGACCTAGATAGTATATATGATAATGTAATATGGTTCTAGAAAATCAAGTCGTTTCTTGTAATAATTAATCGGGTTTTAGTACAAGATTTAGATTAAACAAAATATCATATTCGATATCATTATTCAATTTCATGTAGTTTTCGGTAATATGAAGAGAATCCAGTACCTACCTGCCTGCATCTGCGAAGGCAATTTATTAATATTTTTATTTTTTATTTATTGAGAGTAGGTAGGTACACATTAAATGGCTTTTACATATATGCAGATCAATTTATAGGGCATAAAAATGAAATGTTGATAACATTGAAAATAAAAAAAAAAAAAGTCTTCATCCAATTTGAAAACACGTAGTATTTATTCGAAACACATTCAAACGATGAAATGAAACTTCGAATAAAGTACATTTCTTTTTATAGAGCAAGTTGGTTGTAACTTCGGAATGAATTTTGTTTGAAGCAATTTCTGAAGCTTGTATTAGTTTTTGTTTTGGGTACTATCTTTAGTATTTACTACCTACCGACCTACCTACCGACCTACCTACCTAACTACCTACCTACCTAACTACCTACCTACCTAACTGCCTATCTACGTACCTACCTAACTGCCTATCTACGTACCTACCTACCTACCTATTTACGTACAGACCTAACTACCTACCTACCTGCCTATCTACGTACCTACCTACCTACGTACATACCTACCTATCTACTTCATGATATCTACCTAGTTAGACCAGCTAAATTAATGCATATGACAAAAAATTAAGACAAATCTCTAAATTAGCCTAGCTATCACTAACACTAGCTCTGCCCGTGACTACGTCCGTGTGATATACACCCCGTATTCTTAACCCCTTTCTTCATGCCCAAAACACAATACAATTCTATATAATACAAATCCTAATATTTTATTATCTAAGATAAGTTAGTAGTGAGCCATTAATAGCCATTAATAGCCAAACACGGGTCGCTCCTTATAACTAATTAGGCATAAAACTAATTTTACAATGCAGCTCCAATGAGGCGTAGTGTTACCTATTAAATATTTAACGATACCAAACTCATCAACTGATAAAAGTTTGGGTTCCTGCGAGGGAACTTGCGTGACAAAGTTATATCAAATTTAACGTATTTCATTACTCACTAGAGTTATTTTCACTGACATTAAAGTTGGAAGTTAATAAACAGCCCCGTAAATAAATAATATCCTCTTGTGTTTTGGAATCGCGTGTTTCAGTTGCTTCTCACAACTCAGTTTTTATAGTCTCAGTTTGTTGTTCAAAAGTAATATTCTATTCAACAACCTTGTCTTTGGGGGTTTTATATCCACAATCATATTTTACTTTTATATCACTCTTGCAATGTACAAGAAAATCAATTTTAATATTTAATTCAGTAATTTGTATTGTAGGGCGTTTTCTGCTTCGCCTGCTATCGCCCTCTTTTTAAAGGCATCCGTGAAATCTTGTATTTTTTTCAGTCGCTATGTTTCAGTGACAGTCAATTTCTCTTTTCTCACCTACTTCTTCATTCTTTAGTCATCCGATATCCCATTCTTCGTCTGTCAATCGTCCTGGATTGGCACACAGTTGGTGGGTCTGTTAATTCATGTTCTGGAGTCCGTTCATGTCCTTTTTAACTGTGTCGGCTTCAACAGTGAACTACTTTTCTTTTTCGGCTTCTAACCTAATAAAAAAATGGTCTATCGCTTTTTTCTAGCCAGACCTTGGCTAAGTTGGTTACACTGGCCAAGTTGCAGCTTATAGGAATAATAATTTAAGTTTTCTTTAAATAAGATGTTCTAATAGAAGAATGTTTGTTGTATACTTGATGCCTAGATTCGGATCTAATTTTAAAAGTTATGTGCCTAATAAAAATCAATTATCACTAGCTTCAGTGCCGGAAAATATCGTGAGGAATTTACTCCTGAGAGTTCCTTATAATGTTCTCGGAGGTGTGAAGCCTGCCAATCCATTCCGACAGCGTGATTGACTATGGCCTAAACTCCTAACATCGTGAAAGGAGACCCAAGCCCAGTAGTGGGACAAGAGTAGCAAGAATTGATCATATCACACCAACTACCAAAAACTTCAAATTATTCCATAACTTTAATACAGTTATTAATATGTCTCAAGGAATCTCGGTTATAACACCTTTAGATTATAATGGACGGTATTATATTTCTTTCTGAGATAATCTGCATTATCTTGTCCAAACAATTTTATCAGCTACCTGTAACATATGACAAACAAATGGAAGCATAATCTATGGTGAACGATATTATAAAGTTTACACACTTGATATGGCTGCTTCCGTCGCTTTAATTTTTTTATCTTTTAGAATCTTATTATAAAGCAAATTTAAGTATTAACGGGGTTACGATGATAATGGGTTATCTTATTTCACTTAGGCGTTAATTTTACTAATCTTATTTTAAAGTTCATCTAGAAATATGATGAGTTTAAATCTTGTTTGAAATTGTGTATGTACATGAAAGATATTATTTTTGATTTACGACATACAATATTGTATTTGTATGAGACCGGTAATCCAATACAAACTAGCCACCTAATGGTAGGAGGTTTAAAACCTGGTCATATGTCATTAAAACGCCGTTACCGACTAAAGAAAGTAAGCTGTAAGTAATGTGTTTATTATTATGTACTTTACTATTTAAGGCTAGAAAAGGTTTTCTGAAATGTATATTGTATGTATGTTATATGTAAATGTAATTCTCTGTATTTTCTTTCTTTACCGACTTAAAAAAAATGATGACTCATTTCGTGTGTTTTATTTTATATACATATATGTATGTTACATCAGAACTTTTTACTGAGTAGTTCAGTGATTTTGAAAAATTTTATTTTGATCGAAAGCTGGTGCGTGCTATGTGCTCCCATTTTATTTTAAGCTATATCTGAAGAGCAGTTTTGGAGTTATTCTTCCATTTAATATTTTTATTTTTCTGTTTAACCAAATCACTTTTAAATGGGTAGATCGATTTTGATGATTCCTTTTTTTTTAAGTACTACCTTACCTTATCGACAAGTATTACTGTCGGGTAATAGAATTTTGAGCGACATTTGTCGGTTAGAGTCTGATTTGTCTTTAAAATGCGTATTTAACTGGTTGCGACAACGTTGAACAATGATCGTTTCAGTGTATTACTCGTCTGAGGAATTCGAAGTCGGTTTTTTTAATAATAAAAATTATTATTATTTACAATTAGCCTACATAAGGATTTCTAAATGATAATTTGTATATCGTCAAATCTTGTTCTAATCGCATTACTTGTCATAATGTTGCTCGTAACAGAAAGGAAAATCGATATCTATCAACAATTTTAACGAGAAATCGATACAATAGTATTAGCATCAATAACAGTAAAACTAGTGACACCGGAAAAGTTGGTGTTCGTAAATTACTAAATTAGACATGACGTAGTAGTCGAGTTTGGTAGAAATATGAAGTTTAATAAAATACAGGAAGTGTGTAATAAATCCTGTGTCAGTGACCCTCTGACTTGAATATGTATAATTCCGTTATGCGAATCGCGTTTTGTGTTGTCAGAATAAAAATAACTCGATGAAACTATCATTCGTCTAGACTAACAAACGCGATTAGTCATACCTGAGTACAATGCTACTTTAAACGATGTCCGTGGACGTTAATGTATTATAATCAATAGGGAATGCTTACTAATTTCACACTTTAAATTGAAAACGTGCAAGGTTAGATTAGAAATATGTCGACGGGACCCAAAATCACTAATGTCGAAAGTGAAAGTTTTAAAGTTACGTCCTTCCGTACCTACGCCGCCCGGAGGGCTCCGTAGCAATGTGGCAAAAATGTCGTTCAATTTATGCCCAAATTTTAGTCTCGACTGGTCCCTTTTTGTTACCATCTGCGCGTCGTGCCGCGACTCCAGAACTCCAGACAGCTCCACCCTAAAAACGGTTTAGATGAAATTCCTATCCTTTCACTCCCCTGTCACGTCCCGTATTTTTATCTCTGTCTAAACGCAGGAACGGCCAGGACCGCTCACCCGTCTCGTTTTTGCACATGCGCTCAGATTGTTTCATCCTTTCTGGTTCGTAATAATTCGTGTATTTCCGCTTCCCACACGAATGGCAGCCATGTTTGGCGGGACTGTCAAGTCAACGCCAGTTTGGCGCGATTGAGCAGGATGAACAAGGTCGGTTTCCATGTCTGGAAGCTTCCAACTTTAATAAATTAATATTGGTAGTAGTATAATCTGGTAATGCTAGATTTTCTTCTCTGTATTTAAGACATGCGTGGAATTTTTTTCAGATGCAGATGCTGTGTTTCTACTCGATGCTGGCGGCCGCTTAATCTGGGAATATCCTACAATGGTAAGTTAATTAATTGTAGATTTTTGTCTTGTTTAACACATTATTGATTAATTCACAAATTTCAATGCTTTACTTGGATAATTAGAGTTTTATTACGTAACAATTATTATAACAAATTATTGTTTTGCTCAGTAGATATAGTGAATATCAAATCATCAAATAACACCATAGTTATTCGTTTAAAAATCATTGATTTGAAATACACGTTTGTCCTGTTTGGAATAATCGAAAAAAAAATGCTAGTAAATCAATTTAAATAGATATAAATGAATCAAGTTCTATTTGGGTATTATTAATACAATTACTGTCAACATTTTCACGTTTTTAGAATCTGCTATCGTTTCTGAAATACGCTTTATTAGTTGAAAAGAAACGCGAACGAAACTCCTCTTTCATGCTACATATAAGAAAAAGAAAAATGTTTCATACTAAATATTAAAAAAAGAAAAACAAAATTACAAAATACCATATTTTATAAACTAATAGGAGCAGAATACATTAAACTATTTCCAGGAGTTCTTATAGAAACATTATAAAATGTAATTTTAAGTAGTTTTATTGTAAAGTTAGTATTGTCGATATACAGGAATGCTAAGTTAAAAATGGTCAAAAGTTACGAAATATTATCTCAGCTATTGTACTCACTCAAAGAAAGTCTAACTATACAAATGGGGGCCATAAATTACATTAAAGGTATGAAGGCAAGAACAAAGCTGGTTGTGTGCGCTGCATTAAATTGTTTAACAGCAGTACTGATAATTGTTCGAAATTTCTGGGTCGCTGCTTTTAGCGGCTTGCCTTTGGCTCTATGATTTTTTTTGTAAACGTTACTCATAATGTCAATAATTATCTATAGCTGCTTTCTCTAGCAACGCTGATCTTAGTTTATGGTTTCTAAGGGGGTCGCAAGATTGAAATGTGTTTTAAAAACTCAAATTTCATGGTTTCATTGATATTTTTTCGAATTAATTGAAACGTCAAAAATAAGATATACAAAAGTACAATATAATATAATATAAAAAAAAGGATGACTTTTTGCCTATGATAGGCATTATACATATAAGAATATTAACCCAATGAAATGAGTCTGCTACCATCGGTTTTTTTAGTTTGATAAATTCACTTATGTATGTATTTTAATTCAATAATCTTTTAGACTTCTGAACGCCGTTGAATCAGCAACATAATAAGATTTCCTCATATTTTCATTCACCAACCTATAGCCTCCATTATTAAGTATACTATTTTAAATTGTGTATAATTTGTCATCATGCGTAAATGGATACAATTTAAATAAATAAATAAAATAAATCCATCTAAATGAATCCATTTTGTCATACATGTTCAGAAATGGAAATAAATTATACGATTTTTTCTTAAATAACTAAATAATCATGCTTTTAGGGAAGCATTCAAGACGCCTTCGTTGACTAATTTGATTTTTATATTTCGTAATGTTCTAGATGAGATAACCGTATGTTTTAAATTCATAACCATTTTTATTATAGCTCATTAAACTGGATACGATCATAGTTTATTTGAGTCGATGTTCTAATAATGTTAATAGTACTTATAATTATATATCTAAATTTAACATTCTAGAATCTTTGCGAATATTTCTAGATACAATCATTTTATAAAAATAATAATTAAAATTGAACGATTAGCAAAATGATATTCTGTTCGTGGTTGGCACATTCATATTCCCTGTAAACAGCGGCAATTATGCAGAGCTAACTAACAAAACGTGTAAATGGGCCAATTACCGATGCTATGTAGGCTGCCTTACAATTAGTGGCTTGCTAATAGTTTTCATCACCAATAGTTTCATGTTGAGCGCACCGAAGATCCTCAACAGACAGAGATCGCCTCTCGCGGTGATCACTTCAGTTTTCGGTTGTGATATTTTTTCATTCTCTATTAAATTTACTTCTCACGCTTCAACTTCACTGTCGTTTAGTTCATTTTGTATAAACGTTACGTCATTAATAATAAATGTTGTAGTTTGTTAATCTAAACAATTATTTGATGGACCTTTATTTGTTGTAGCTGCGTGTTTATCATCTGGTGTGCATTACACTTTAGTAAGTAATTAATGTTTAAGTAGCATTTATGTAATTTACGTTAGAACTGTTAGTGTTTCGAAAATGTATTTTGTGTTATGTCTGAATTCATTAAGAACAAACTACAACATAATTACAGTAGCATAGTTTATCTGGAATGGTTCTTACAAAATGTTGGTAATTATAATAATTAACTTGTTTCATGTTATTGAGGATAGTTAAAGTTCGTCGTCAGAACATGAAAATTCAGTTCGGCCTAAAATACGTAGTTCTGAAACATATTCCAGTCTAAGCCGTTTAAATTTATAGACAATAATTTGTTATATCAGTATTATATTGGTGGATTTTTAAACTACTTTTTATAGTATTATAAACCCAGCTAAAACAAATATACTTGATGAATATCACTTTTACGAAATCGTGATATACATATACTTAATAACATTAAATGAATAGCTATTGTGTTTTCGTAAAGCGCCATAAAGAATAATTATGCATTTATAAAAGTTCTTAATAAGAACAGAGTAACCGTAATGAAACGTATATGCCGGCGATGGATCTAATCAAACATCCTATACCGAGTCTCGCAACTAGTGGGCCGAGCACTCAACAGATTCGTCCAACAGCTGCTCGTTATCCAGATACACGAGAGCTTCGTACTTATAAGTACGAAGCTTTCGGAATTAAACAGTTGGCGAGGGGAGTCATATTAAATTTGATAAGAAGGGGAGGTCAAGTTAAAGTGGATTTAACAAGTGGGGGTCCGGGCCATTCATTCGGTCCTGGGCCGGGGGCGGGTTCATTGCTTGTGTCCGGACCGCGCATGCGCGTCCCCTGACCCAGTTGCCAGCGCCGCCGCGCCGGATGCCGGCCTCGTTGCTCCAAGGTTGGCGAATCAACCGACGAATTCGCGACCCGCACAGACTTAGTGACGCGCCGGTTTTTCAATCAACTTAACACAAAAACAAGTTACGATTCTTTTTTTGCTTCATTATTCATATGATCCGTATCTAGAAGCATAAAACCAATTTGAATAGTGTTAGATAACAATCATAATGAGAAAAACATATGGAGATCGCGATTATCGATCGCAGCCGTTTTGCTAGAACTCGCTCCAACGAGCAAAGTGGTTTCGGCATCTTTTGAATGAAGGTTATTTTCGTCACAGATTTCGTCTACAAGTAGTTCAAAATGCAAAATGAAAAATTCTATCCGTCTCATGGCCACCGTTATTTTTCTCTATTCGTTTTCTTCAAAAACGTTTTGTGACTCATAGTGATGCAATCCTTGTGAAATGCTAAATTATTACGTACCGTCATAGTTACATACGCAATGTGCTTTGTTGAATTTTGATTAGCACGTCCGTTCTAAAATGCATAGTGACTCGTCACGGGCGATTTCCTTCCGTCTAAAATGTCGTTTGTTTAAATTGAACGACGAATTTTTATACTCATTTACGTGTTACTTTCTAACGTCGCTGTCATTTTAATACGTGCTTGATTTACCAATCAGTCATCCTTGGACATCATCACTGTTCAAACAATGCCGTTCTCTCTTGTCTCAAATGTTTGTTTAACGCTCGGCCTAAAGATAGCCTACTACAAATTGTGATGATCGATTACGTTACGCTACTGTGCCTCGTTACACGGTTTAATAAATTCATTGTGCTCTTGACGCTCTTGCGTCGTCAGGTATTTTTTTCCTTTTGTAATCGATAAAGTTCTGCCGGATTTTGACATCACTAATTTCAATTATGATGGATCTGTTTTCAACGATGTGTTTTAAATAGCCTCTATTTAGTGAGTGATGTGTCACTTGAGTTATTTTTTCACTCGATAATTTTCTTCTTATTTCAGATGATCCAGCGGAATGGTGTGATTTCAATTGCGAAACATCAGAGAAGTTTACAATTTTAATTAAAAATTACTTAATAGTCTTTTATCATTTAAAACTTATATCATTAATTTTATTTCTTAATTCACACAATTTTGTCTACTTCCCACGCATTGAATTCTAGATAGTTTTTGTTTATTACAAATACCATTAATTTTCAGTTTTGTCATTCTTTATTCTTGAATAATTTTTAATAACTTTGACATTCTATTTTTTCTTTGTGAAAAGGACATTCTGGTATCCAAAACTGGTACAAAAAGTCTTTATTTTTACCTTTTGTTATTGTGAATTGAACATTAATATAAAATGATGTTATTAAATATAGTATTAAAGAAAAAGTATCAAATATACAATTATATCCAAATTATCCAGTAAAACGTTAATTTTCAGTGTCACAAATCAAAAAACAAATAAAACAATAGAATCACATGCATATATGATATCAGTATTGAATAGCAAACCAAGTATTGAAGAATATTCTTTTAGAATAGACTTTTAAGAAATGATATAAGTTTTTGCAGAATTTGTGAAGAACGAAGAAAACACAAATAATTTGGTGCCATCGGCATCAAAATTAGTGCCCTACATCTACCCTGTAGATCCGAATTTGTTTGAAGTGAGGCGACAAATTCGGTTCTAGAGAGGTTTGTGTGGTGCATGCACTGCAACGACATGAAGACACTATGATGAACACCAAGAGGATACTGAAACATTATTCGTATTAGATTTGTTTTCGTGTTTAAATGAGGATTATTGTAATATTTTCTTGTAAGAAATGTTTTTCTTGAAGAGAGAATCTTCTTTCTTATATCGGTAACCATGTAAATCTGTAATTTTGGTATGGAAATAAAGGGGTTGTATATCATGACATAGAATTACTCTTAAAAATATATCAAAGAGACACATAGTGACATGACAATGGCCAGATTCTATCTCTATCTTTTCATGTTTCTATATATGTTTTTCAGCTCTTTACATAAAGTGGTTAATAGCATTCGTGTATATATGTATTTATAAAGTAAATGTGTACTTTTACACACATTGTGAGTGGACGCCTGAGCCCAGCAATGGGACAATTATGCAATTAATTATTGCAATGTTTTACATCACCAGTTACTATTAGGTGGGATTGTAGTCAAGCATCAACTTATATTTTGTAAATATAGCTAAATTGTTAGCTAGCTGAGTTGCATCTCTCTTCCCCTAGTAGTGATGTACATAACTGGCTACTGGGAGGATATTAAAATTTAACTTCCCAGGGAGCTGGTTCTCCCCCTGTATCTATCTCTATTACTCAGGGGTTATATAACATTCTATTGGTAAAATATTTTTTTAAGTCGCTCCAATACTTTTTGAGTTTATTCGTTACCCGGGGTCCTGTCCGCGGCTTTGCCCACGTGGTATGTTGATAAAGTTAGTCTGAGTTATTTCAGACTATAATCTATCTCTGTGACAAACTTTATTTAGATCCGTTCAGTAGTTTATGCGTGAAGGAGTAAAATCCATCCATTCTCATAAACTTCCGCTTTTATAATATTAATTGGCTTAGTAACAAACAAATCTTTCCACGTTATAGGTAAATCGTAGATTAAAGATTAATATGTTTAACTTAATTTTGAAAATTCTTTTTTAAACATATGTATATTATAAATTACAATTGCTACAAATGAGTCCACGATGGAATCCTTGATTTTTTAATACTTTTAAGTATATTTTTAATACATTCCAATTCTGCTCCGATAATTTTCCGATCTGTAGGTACTATAAGCAAAACTGCTTATTAAATTGACCTTCAGAAAAATATAACGTCACTTAATTTATAAATTTGTTATATTTTTTAGTTAAATTACATGCTATTTTATCTTTAGTATTCTGAATTTATATAAATAAATATTCACTGTGTAAAATTGATTCAAAAACTTGTAACATGTTAGATGTATTTTATCCAATGTAACAATAATGTTATCGTGTTACATCTAAATATGGTGTTACAAGTAAAGTCATTGTGATGCGTACATAGTGACTTTGTATATTTATAAATGGTTAAAAATATTATACTGTCATGTAATATTATTATTAATATACTTAGTATAATAAAGATTATTGTTATTAATTTTCACTATAATGACGTGTACTATATTTTATTAAAATGCATAATAATAATGCTAACACTTAAATATAGCTGAATTAATCACACGATTTTAAAGAATATCAAATATTGAGGCCAAAACAACATATACCTCATACAATATGTATGTATCTCTATGTATACATATGATATTATGAAGACTATATTATAATATAATATTATAACATCACTATATATGTTTGTACGTATGAAAATCAAGTCTGTGTTTGATGGAAACTAGAACACGTTCCAACTTTATTTGAAGCGCACCTTTGACATTGTTCAATAGATTGTGAAGTATGGAACATAAAGTAAATAAATAAAATAAAAACAAAATAAATTAAATAGAAAAAAGTTATCTCGAAAACAACTTTAATTCGATGTATTTGTTACTTCACCATAATATCTTTTCGGTGTCACGGGCCACACTATCCGTATGACGGACAAACAGACGAAAATTCTGAAAATCATTGCTCTGGGATTCTATTAAGTATTTATTAAAAACTACCAATAATAGTTTCTCCCAAATATCTTCCAGACAGCGATCAGTAACATATTTAAATGTATGATCAAATGATGGTAGCCCAGTAGCAAACGAAGGTCAATTTAACATTGTATCAAGAGCTCATTAAAATTCCATTGTCATATCATCGGTTTCAATGCTGATACTATTTATATGAATTATTGCATTGTTAAAAAACTACGCAATATCGATAGGTACTGCACACTTCCTTATGTCATTATTATTATAATGAGTTTATATAAATATTGTTGTATCTCTGATGTCCCTCTGCTATTTCATATTTGAACTAGCTGACAAATTAATAATATTATTTCCGATTTCATATTAGTTTTCTCTATATTTTCGTCATTCTCTGTCTATTTTTCTTCTATAGCATGTTTTCTGACCGAATGTTTTTTAATTTTCTGACCCTGAAGTCTTTTAGACCTGTGCGATGAAGTTCTTTGGTGAACATGAATGAATGACAACAAGGAACTTCACACCACAGGTCTAAAAGACTCCGGAGTCGAAAAAAATCCATCAGTTTCTTCTTCTTTATAATTGTCATCAGTTTCTTCTTTGAGGTCAATATATTTCCCAAGTCAATATTTTCTATTAAATTTAACTTTACCGACAACGCATTTGTGATAAGACTTAGCGATGCTAATGCTCAGAAACGCTGGTAATAACTTGACATCAGGTGACCAGTCTCCTTTGCCTGCTTATTTTGCTTTGGTCAGATTCAAAATTGACATGCAGCCTTTTTATTAGATCTCATATAGGGGTGCCCTTTGAGGGCATAATCTTTCGACAATCCATCTACGCTATAGAACGAGCCCCTGTCCAAAGAATCATTGTCATGTCCAATGTTTGATTCTGGGTTATGTTAGTCAGTATCTAAATATATTCCGTTTTTCTCATCCGTACACATATTGTATACAATTTTGTGTCAAAGCAATACTTTAAAAAGTTGATTTTTTTCCTTATTTTTACAAAACTTGCGTATTGTGACATTGAAAAGTTGTTAGGGCCCAAAATGTATGTTCAACATATAATGTGACGGTTTTATAAGAAAACTGTGCCATTGTTATCTACTTTAAGTTACAAAATTTGTGCAAATAAGAAAAATGAACTACATATATATAACATTGTTGTTATTATACTCGTTTTCAATTAGTTGAAAACCCAATCAATTCAAGTCTACGATTCATTTCTATAGGCATTGAACGTATCAAGATTTTTACTGATTATTTTAAAATGGTTCCATATATTTCCTTATGTCTATCCGTAATACCCGCTATTAAAGACCTCATAGTTTAAATTAGGAATACATTGTAAAGTGTATGAAATGTATTGGGAAATTAAATTCAACTGCGATTTGGCATAACAAAAAAAAAAGAATTAAAATTTTTCATTTCAGGTATCTGAATAAAAATTGTATCTAATTTGGAATGGTCTTAGTTATAAAAAGTTTTAATATTTGATACATAAATAGTTATATAACGATATAATATAAATATTATAATAATAGCTACTTTATCTTTGTTGGTGTTAGTTTTATTATAAAATTATTTACCTAATATCTTCTCGATTAGTTAATAGAAATTTTATTTTAATTACTCATCGAGAATCTACTCAACATTAACCATCTTCATTAATATATTATGTATGTAAGTTGTTTTAAGTTTATTATAATTGTAGATAAGTAAGTCTTAATATTGTTTTATCTGTATTTATGTAAATGGAATATTACAATTTTACAATAAAGTATTCACACTAATTTGTTTTTTTTTTACTATTACATCGACGCGTTACATGATGTTATTGCATTAAAATCCTCAAGTCAGAACGAGTATCCAGTGACTTTCTCCAGGTCTTCACTTTCCCCTCAGTCTCATCCTGTTATCCACCAGGATGCCCCAGGATCAGGGGCAGTTGATTTTAGTTTCTAGGATGAATAATATTGTGCTTACACTTTTCATCCTTTTCCGAAATTTGTTTTTCTTACTCCAGATACGTTGAACGAAATATGTAAGGAACGTCCTCGTCTTTGTACTGATTTAAAATTTATAATTCTCTATTTAAATGGTGCACTAAAAAGTTACGTAGATATTATTAACGATTGCTTTAAATGAATAAATTGTACCTAAGGTTTTATCAACATTTCCATGCTATATTTCCAATCTAAGTAGTTCCGTAGCTAAATTAATGTATGTATATAGTAAAAGACTTGCAGGTAAAACTAAAATCTAATAAATACATAAGATATTATTTATAGTAATGCTGGAGTAAATTTCACAAGACAGTCAGTCAATATGTTGGAAAATAATGGAGGCTAAGATTTAGGTAATGACTACTTTGATTCAAATGGAGATATATTAGAATTATCCCACCAGGATCATCTTTTAAGTAAACTAGACAGAGAGAATGAAGTCCTTTCGTTGACCCAAAAATACAGGACTCTATATTACGTATCTTATCATAACATCAGTGAAATATATAAAGAATGTAATTAGCAGTTGTTCGAGGCCATACTTGAGATAGTCTTTGAGTTAGAAAGGAATAATAACTTAAGAAAAGTATACCTAACTTTTGCTTAAATGTAGATAATTTTGTAAGTTATCAAAATAATAAAAAATTATATCACTCCTTTCATTCTGAATTCCTACAATTATTTCTTTCAAGTGAAAATAAATCAATAGGAACCTCATCAGTATTCAAAAATGTAAAAGTTAGTCTAAATGCTACTCTCTAAGAGATGGCGCTAGGTATGTCAATGAAACAGGCGTCCCCAATTATTTCTTTCCAACAAGAGATGGCGTGTCTTGGAATTTGTGTGGTACCTAAACTATTTACATTATATCATTCAGAGGAACAGTAATCGAAGATAAAAAACGGCATTTTTTCTAATTCTCTAGGTTGAAAGAAAGTGTTTCATTATAAGTCAAGTCAAATCGTTTATTTCATATAGGTATTTGAATATATATTTTTTTGGAATTTACCACCGTTTCGTTTATAAAAAAACTATTTTTATTGCACGTCCTATGATTAAAGATTTGTTTATGTACGAATTTATGTAGATAACCTATTCAACAAGATATGGTTTGACATAATCGCGCTAAATAAAAAGTCATAACTAAATAAAAAGTAAAAATGTCAACGTGGTGCAGTATACTCTAGACCTCCTCAGTATAAAGTACCCGTGCTCACTAGTGGGCCGTGAATAGGTTAAAACCAATAGAAAGTAAATAAGTAAAACAAAATTTGTAAATGTATAATAATAATTTTGGTATCGCAAAACGGGCGGAGGTACCAGGAATGTATAAGGAGGCAGGAGATTAATGATTAGTGCAGGCCGGCCGACAAGCGCGGGCGTGTTTGACAACCACAGGTGCGCTATTTTCATAATTGGCCCGACCGCGCGCCCTTTCAGCTTTCAGGTAACTTGGAAATGGTTCCTTATCTTGGAGTCTTTTGAAAAGTAAAATATTAGAAGCTATTTCCGCACCTTGCTACGCGTCATCACCAATTATGTGTCCAATCGATACAATTTTGGTTCAATAACCTTTCCCAGAGAATTCTGGACAAAGTTGCTAAAATTAGTGTTCTATCTCCTACCTTTTAAAGAGTACTAAGCACGGGTCATTCCATTTGACTGAGGAGGCCGAGAGCAGTGGTTCTTAACCTTTTATTGATGAGGGACTATCTAACAAAATATCTGTCCACCCATGGACCACTAACTGTGTGAAGGAAAATTATATGGAGTAAAAATAAAAATTTAAAATGAGTAAATTACAAAATGTTTGATATTTGTCGGATTAGATTTATTCGTAT
>DWJZ01002432.1:0-19490 GCA_018249125.1 Asbolis capucinus
CACTCTTCTCTTGAAGACTCCCACATCGTACTTAGGTGGGAACACTGTCGCAGGCAAGTTATTCCATTCCCTTGCGGAAGCTTGTTGAAGCGTCGTGAGGATCCGGCTTGGAGAGGTTATTGGGTAAACTGAGTGTCGTAAACTAACCGGGACTAGACGGTTTTACGTGCCCTTCGAGGCACGGAAACGCTCAAATAGGTACCTTAGATATTTTGTATTTACTATTTCATTCAAGTATATTCACTAACATTTACCTAGATAAATACAGGTGTCGGTTTTTGTAGTAGGTAGATATTAGCCTATTTGTTTCTGTTTGCCTATTTATGTAACATAAGCGTACCATATCGCAAAAACTGACAACAATTGACCTTGTAGCAAATAATTAAAATTGATATGTTCTAACATTCAGCTATTTGAGTTTCATTAAATCAACGCGACTTACTGACCCACTTAGCCGTGCGTTCCTAACGATTATTGAGATAGTAGTAATAAATTAAAAACAAAATCCGAGTTACCCGACGCTCCCCGAGGGGGCGTTCGGTTTCCCCCCAATTTTTTGCGGGTAACGTGCTCGGTGACACCTCGCGGGTCAAGTGCGGCGCGCGGGGGGCGCTAATTCCGAACGCGTGACCGCACGCCCCGCGCTCCCCACCCCCGCGTCCGGCAGTTTTCCCGCCGGATTTGCGTTCATACAGTAAAATAAAAAGGGCGATTTGGCGCCCTCCGCCGTCCGATTAGCGGCGCCCGGGGAAATTAAAAGTATTTTATTCCAGCATTTATTCCCTTTTTGTTTGTGTTGAATACGAGGCGGCCGTGTGCCCGCGAGTGCCCGATCGCGCCCTATTGATATGTTATCGCGTGAATACATTATGTCGCGCGCTGTCAATTCTGTTGTAAACTATATGCAAACAGGTTAGCGGCGAAATGAAGTGTTGTCATTAACGTTTATTGAGAACGTTACTGAAATATCTATAGGTATATTTAATTAAGTGTGTATCTATTAACCTCCCACGTCAACTTGGTGAGGTTGGTGTCTTTTAATAACTGTTGTAATATTTTGTAGGTTACGTTAGGTTATTTCTTCATTGGTTAGCATTTTAAAATTTAACGGCTTTTTAATATCTAAGCCCAAAACTAAGATAAAAATAATTATCTATGTATATCTATCTATAGGTATAGTAAAAATTTTAAACTACATACCTACATAGTTGGTTTCTAAAATCACTGCTTTGGCCTTTTGCTATACAGCGTAACGTAACTTTCAATATTATCAGCAGACTATCTAACGGGTAGGTGAGTAGTTGTGATATCTATATTCTACGGACCTGCGAGCTACGTACCGGGTATAGATCCTCCACAGACACGTTCCGCAGGCCGCAGTAGCCGCAGCTTCGCCGTAAGTTTTGCTGTCACGGTTATCTGCCTTTAATTTTGCGAGACATCCCCCGGGGTTACCGAGATTCCTCGAATTTATTTTAATATCTCCGAGCTTCGAGAGGGTAGCTACAATATTAAAAGCTTCCTATAAAGTACCTATATACAGGTATCTACTTCTGATACAAATGTAGTAAGTTGGTACCTAACATTATAATAAATCTACACTCGGTACAAATTTCATTTAGTATTTTTACTACAACAAAAACTAGTAATTACTTTGCAGTACTAAACATATTCTTTAGCTCGTAAATAAGTATATAATAATACATTGTTAAGGTAGGCATCTATCAGGTACATACATACTTCGGTAACCAATATTAACTTTAATCGGATATAAGAGACAGATGGTTATTAAAATTGGCCGTAGTTACTTTTTGCCGAGGGGCCTTGTGTGAAAATAAACAACAGTTGTGCGTGCAGCCAGCTAAAAAATATCAAATTTAAAAAGAGAAGACACGCAAGTTTGACATTCATTCCGTGCGTGTCGCTACTGAGCCAATTTGATTGTTATTACCACTTGAGACACCTCTCGGTTCTCAAATAACTAATTAATTTATTTTTAAAATAAATTACTTACCTACTTAATACTTATATTAAAAACATCGCGTGTTCTAGGATAAAAGTTATTTAAACATAGGTTTATATCATCTTCGCTGAAGTGAGTGGGAACTATCATATACCGAGTCCAATCGCTTATGTTATGGCCCTACTCGTTAACTTATACCGATTCCTATCGCTTATGTTACGGCCCCAGACATCGACATAAACTGAATCACTCGCTTGTGTTATTGCTTCAGTCGTCAACATAGACGATTTTCGTTTAAGTTATGGCTCTAGTCATCAACATGCTTCTCGCTTGTGTTATGGCCCCAGTTGTCAACAGAAACTGATTAACTCGCTTATGTTGTGGCTTCATCGGTCACTAATATAAACAGATGCAACTCGCTTGTGTAATGGACCCACCGTCAACATAAACTGAAACAATCTCTTATGTTATGGCCCCAGTCAAGACAAACTGTATCACTCGCTTGTATTATGGCCCTAATGAATACTAATTGATACAATCGCTTATGTTATAGCCCCAGTCATCAACTTATACCAATCCCAATCGCTTGTGTTATGGCCCCAGTCAACATAAACTGAATCAATCGCTTGTGTTATGGCCCCGCCGTCACACGCACGACACGGCTTCTGCCTGTTGAGTTAAATTGGGCACTTAGGTTGATATTACAACAGAATCTCGTTCTGTTAAACTGTTCTCAATAGACCTCTTTATAGTCACACGATGACTAATTGTACAGAGCTTGATGTTATTCTCAAATAAGATCGTTGACCTGTAATTACTTTTAGTATATTTTTTTTAACAAAAAAACAAAGCATCTTACTTACTTGCCTCCTTCACTAATTGTGTAGGAAGAGTTGATTTGATTCGAAGAAAATTCATCAATAAAGTAAGTAGGTAAAGTAACATTACGTTTAAACAATTATCTAAGTTTATTTGTTATATTATAAAATATTTGTCAATCTCTCAACATTCGTTCAACTGTTCGAATTTCGAACTTTTATTTCGTTAAACTCTCTTACCTATTGTATGAGCTAGACTACCTACGCGTATGTTGCTTTGACCTAAATACGTTTGCAAGAGTTGCAAGTGAAAAAGTCCTAAATTGGAAATTCTTTGTTCAGCCGGTCAAACGGGCGCAGCATACAAGCAAAAAGGCGTATTGCGACGGCAAAATATTGCGAACATCGAGTGCCACCGTAGCCCTGCCTGCAGTGTGCAGTGCACCTCGCGGCTGTATGGAAACGTGCACAGTACAACAGCTCGTACAGTGCGCAGCGACCTACAATAACGGCGGGAGAGCGGGGTGGGGGGTGACGAGACGATGCAGTTTGCACCGCGGCCTCCTCCAACCTTCACCAACTTGCGCCCGTGTTCTTGGGAATCGTTTTAAATTCAAGAGCCGCAGAACAACGCCCGACCGACTTCATACTTTATCCGCCCGCGTTACGAGCTACAACGACGTCCGCGACCAACGTTAAGCCCTTTCGAAAACGGAACGCCTCTCGCCGCACCGTAAGATTTAAAACTCTAAGCTTCGGACGGAAAGTTGAATATCCCATAAATAATTCAAAAATTACAACCGGCCTCGGTGTGAGTGCGGAGGTGAGAAATACATTAGTGGTACCGTTTTCTATTGGTCGTCGCTCCCGTGTTGATATTAAGCAGTCCACGTGGACCGCTCCGCGGTCGCTTGTCTCGTTTTTTTTCGACGGGTGGCTCGCTATCCGTCCCATTCTAATCTACAACGAAACGTGGAATGTCATGTCCGGAGTTGTTCAGAAAGTCGTGAGCGTGCATCGTGCTTCGAACTAACTACGCGCGTTGAAAGGGAACAGGTTCGGGCGGTCGACCCTACAAATAAAATTGAATTCCTATACAATAAGGTCTACTTTCGCGCGCGCGGCACGTACATTATACGTCTAATTGGTAGTTAAGTATTGATAAGCATTTTTAAGTCAATTAAGGTTGTAAGCTAAAAGCGGTTGTTGCTACATTTAAATTATCGGTCGGCATTCAAATAACGCCATTTTTTTCATGTCGGCACGATTTTATTTATAGTTATGTTATAGATGCTTATGGCTGCTATAATAACGCAGCGTGGGCGACTGGGCGATGCGATGTGATACGATATGGCGCGTATCGAATAATACTTATAGAGGATTCATTCATTTATTAACGGATATTGTTTTAGGAAACTACAGATTGTGGGTTGTTATATTTTATAGCGGGCCGCGTTGTAGACTGGCAGGTTACAACCCCTGTTCGAGGTGGAATAACGGTTACTTACTCATGTTCTGTTTAAAATAAAATTTATAATTTGAAGTTATCTTATTAAAGTACCACTTAAGGTATACTTACGTACCTAAGTACTTGATTACTTATTCAGATTAATTTAAAATATTTTTTAAGTAGGTAGGTACTTAAAACTAAATAACGGCAAATATTTTTAAATATTATGACTTTTATGGCAAGAATATTTTCCGATTAGCTTCTTATCTACTTAATTATTTACAATGAATGAATGGAATTTCAAAAAAACAAGTTTGTGGTAGTATAGGCTGAATAGATGAGTATAATATGTATTAAAGAAACAATAATTCGTTAGATTCGACACGATTTCTTTAGTTTTAAAAATGGCTTCACTTAAGTTGAGGTAAGGTAGATGAGGGGTCACTTCTATGTAGGTACCGATATCCCTACATACAAGGTGTCTGCTGAGAATTTACGTATATTCGTGATGTAACAAAATCTAATTATAGTTCCATACTTAAAACCTCTAAGTTTCTAAGTTAAAGCCTCTAAGTTTCGCTATCGGCAAAGAACTGATAACTAGCGCCATCTAGACAATGACATGCTAAGACTGTAATTTATAGAATGATTTTAATTTATTTTTACTAGAATTTTATTCCTGTATATTCCTGTATCTTCTTTACTAAAATGTCATTAGCAAAGATTTTTAGCGCTTTTACGTTCTAACTTAGTTTAAAATTTAATTTACTAACGCCATCTATACAGCGAATAAGGAATGCAGACTAGAGTGATGGCCGTCTTCGTTCATTTTGGTCGCAGAAAAAGATTCAAAACGTATCTATAGATGGCAGTACGAAGTTATAACTTCCACTTTTGACTAAATATTTAATTTTTTTCTGTGTGTGTTTGTTACGTGTTTTATTGAATTAGTTATATTAAATTACCGTCATATTCCCTGGTATGGACAAATGACGGTAAAAAGAGATTTATCATAATGACATTGTAAGTTTTGTCTTAAACTAAAAGTCATCTGGAACTTCCGTGACATTGTTTTGATATTTCATAAAAGTTTATTATAACAACAAAAACATCAACGTTACTCTGCTGTTGGTGTGTCACCATCTCACGATTTTAAATTTTTCCTTGCGAAAAATAATTAACATGTATTTTACATGTGGCGTATCGCTTTAGCAAAAATGGGATTTCGCTTCTACTTTCGTAATACATTATCTTTAATGGAAGCAGACAAGAAGTATTTGTCAATTGTCAAGAATGTTTTGGTATCACTGCTGTCAGTAGTCATGTAGTTGTTATCGCAGTTGTCATATTTGTTTGACACTTAATTTGTTTTATTACCTATATTGTCAAAAAAATCTTATTTTGGCACATTTTTTATTTGATATTAAAAATATTTAAACATGTTAATTTAAGAGTTTGCTAGTAAAACCTGTGTCAGGGAATGAACTTGGAATTTGTTGGATACGAATAACTTTGTAAATCTAAGCTAGCCGGGGACCGTTAATCCACGTCAATTTACATTATTGCTTCAATTTGTTTGGTTCGTTGTTTATAATACATAAGCACAGGTATTTAAAAATGTTATTCCTTATTTGAATTAAAAACGAGGTCTGATGCACATTAAATAAAAAATAACAATTGGGTTATAAATTGATTATGTTAAACTGCTTGTGTGGAATTATCTGAGATATACCTTAGTGGAATATCCGGGAAATACTGTGTAATTTGATCAAGTTAACACTGACATAGAAACACCACAAAAACAAAAAATATTTTTTCACAATTTCACAGTTCACATACAAATTTCGTGTACAAAAGTAACAACAAGAACACTTTTATTAATTAAAACTTAAAAGGCTTTCGACTTTCGACATACAGCCGCATCTACTTTTTTATTCAATTATAAATTTATTGGTAGCCGACTTACATTAAGATCGTAGTCAAGCATTAACTTATATGTAAAAAAAACACCATTTCAATAGGTACTTTAAAAATACGTAATTTTATTTTGTATACAGTAACAGGAAAGTACGATATTATACTGAAATATCGTACTTTCCTGTTAAAAAAAAATGTCAGCTAATAAACCAGAGTAAGCGGGCGTTTGCCGTATTATAATTACTATTGGTGTATAATAATCGATTATAGATAATATAATCGAACAATTTTTTTTACCGCCAATTAAAAAAAAAGACATTGCGATTCGTCTTGTCTTCCGAGTTTTAATTTTTCATGAATGCTGTGCGTCGCGATGTTAAATATTTAAAAGCTAACAATCCGTAAAATTTTAATTTTTGTTATGTATTTCCGTCAAAATTTTGTTTGTTTTAGATTATTTATCCCTAACAAAATTTCGAAATTCGATAAAAAACAACTACGCGTCTTTCACGGGAGGAAAAATCGTGGAAGGGCGTATCACTTTCCCCTCTACCCTTCTCCACACCTCTTTTCTCCTCCTCTATGCAAAATCAAGGTGTCCTGATTCTAAACCATTACTATGGATAATAATTCATCTGAAAATCTGTTTTACAAACAGTATTTTTATATTTTCAGAGTGAAATGTCCCCACAAGTAATACTGTTATTCAGTGGCAAGAGAAAGAGTGGAAAAGATTATTTAACTGATCATTTGTGTAATCGGTAAGTTGTAATAATCAATATGAAAGTTCTTAAATCAGTTGATGGGAAGCAGCAATTTAGTTTCAGATGGTAAAGTGTGTTAACTTTGACTAACACTTGTCTCGATATCTACAACATACTAAAGCAGAGTTGCTTCAAAAACTATGGACTTTTTGAACAATCTTACTTACATTTCCTAGATACCAGGGGTGATATTTTGGCTGGGTGGCTTACTACCAGTTTAGAAAGCTTTTATTTTATCTTGATCATTTTATTCTTAAAAGTGAAACATTAAATAACATTGCTAAAATTGTATTTGTATCAAAATGCCTTAGTTGGAAAAACTATATATACATTTCTTGAATTCATAATTGGTTAAATAATATTTTAGTTTATAAATTTGTCAGAAATAATTTATACATTTCAATTATAGACAGTTTTCTTAATATCAACATAAATGAATGAATCTTTTACACATTAATATTGCAATTCCCTGTTGTATTCCGGGGTTTGCTGCCCATCACAAATAAACAACAAATAGTACATCCATGAACCTTGAACAAGCTTTCACATGCCTGCCCTGGCCAGGAACAAGTCTGTGACCTCTCGCTTCATAATTGTTACAATTATAGGTTGGGAGAGAAATGTGAAGTTATAAAATTATCACAACCAATCAAAAGTCACTGGGCAAAAGAGAGAAGTTTGGATTTGAATAATCTTCTAAGCAACGGCCCTTATAAGGAACAATATAGAATAGATATGATCAAGTGGAGTGATGAGATGCGGGAAAAAGATTATGGTTGTTTTTGTCGAGCTGCATGTCAGAATGGTAGGTACTTAAGTGCCGTACAAAGCTCTTATTGTATTATTGTGTCATTCCATCACCCTTTCAACCACTGTTGGATATAGGCTTCCACCAATCTACACGGACCAGTTCTGAGCATTCTGAATCTAGCACATACTTGCTGTCTTCAGGTCAACAGTCTACATGGTCAGAGGGTGTCTCCATCCCCTTTTACTAAGGCGTGACCTCCAGGACCTTTCCCATTGGTTGTCAGTTGAATGAACTATTTGGCCAACTAATCCTTTGATTGTTAGGTTTAAAGATTATTTATTTCCCATAAGACATTACAATGTCACTTAAAATGAGAAACTTAAAAGTTAATAACTTAATATAGTTAAAACATATCAGTAATTAAGGCGACAAACACAATTAAATGCACAAGTGCGTATTGTTTGCCAGACGTGCACGTTTGTGTGTGCGCATGTGTGTATGTGCTTGTATGTCTGTATTTTATTTAATTGTTAATTACATTACATTATAATACGCACATGCATACACACGCCCATGTAGCATGGTATAAATTGTGTAATATCATGCGATAGGTTGCACAATTTTCTGCTATTTAGTAATATTTGTAATACTACAGGATTAGCACAATGAAACAAAGTATCGTATATCGAAAATTGATTTTTTCTCGTTGAGAAGGGCTTAGTTGATTGCATATAATATCTTCAACTTTGTTGAAATGAAACGTAAAGTACACAGATATAGCGCCAAAGCGCCATCTACAGCCCTGCCTTACTTCCACAATAAACGAGTAGACCGTATTCTGTACGAAAATAAAAGGTAGAGTTGATTTCATGATAATCTAATTATTTCATACACCAAGCGGCATCTAGCGAGCCATGCGGTACTAAAATCCGATGTACGATTTTTTGTTTGGTGACCGAACCACGAATCGAAACGAATCGAATCACTCCACAGGCCCCTAGCGAGTACGTTACAGAACCGTTCACATTAATTAAAATTAATTTTCTTAATTACAGCTGCCGACAAACCAATTTGGATAGTCAGTGATATAAGGCGTTCTACTGATATCCAGTGGTTCAGAGAAACTTATGGAGACCTGCTGAAATTGATCCGGATAGTTGCTGATGAAGAAACCAGGATTGAGAGAGGTTTTGTTTTTCAAACTGGTGTAGATGATGTTGTATCAGAGTGTGGATTAGATGACTTTGATGAATGGGACTTGGTGATCAATAATGGGAAGGGACGGGACTCTTTGGATGGACAGCTGGATAGTATATTAAACATGATACCAAATGTGTTACAATAATCTGTTAGTGGAAACGATATTTGGTTGTAAAAATACAGGATTCTTTAGGGCTTTTTCTTAACGGGGTTTTGGATGGTAGAAGCATTTCTTTGTATATCGGGTATACATTTTTTAATGTACTAGCAGATTGTACAGTATTTTTTTCTTTTTCTTATTTATTTTATATTTTATAACAAACAGGCAGCATTAAATAAGTAAGCATAAATAATTGTTATAAATCTTTCAAATATTCTATTAAGGTATTGTAATAATACATAGTATTAAATCTATAATTTTGAAAGTTATCTGTATATTTGAAGGTAATTGTCACTTATTTCTGTGAAAGAAACTTGAGATTTATCCACATATGTACCTATATGCATCTGCATACTTATCTACATACATTATATATATGTATATATTATAAGTCAGTGCTTGACCGTGATCCTGCCTGGTATGCCTGTAGGCAGCTATGTGCTCTTGGATGGTAAAGCACACTAATTTAGCAAAACTCTAATCACTCTTGACTTGAAGACACTTTAAAATCGAACGGGAACACTGTCGCGGACAACTTATTCCATTCCTCCGTATGAGGAAGGAAGACGCAAAACGCGATGTTCGTACCGGCGGAATGTCCACGACGAATGGATACCCCGCCGTGCGCCGGCTCGTTCGATGATGAAAAGGGGATGGGGGAATTATAGCGTGTAACACCTACCCACTCTCCAAAGTGTATCTTGTAGAATACCGAGAGACTTGCAACTCTGCGCCTGTGCTCGAGGTTTTAAAATATGGTCTCAATTAATTTAGATTCACCAATTAGCCTCTTAGCACGTCTATTCATTGAATCCAATGCCGATAAATGGCATTTGGCAGCACCAGCCCATATATGGCAACAGTACTCCACACAACTTCGAACCTGTGCTTTGTATAAAGTTAGACGTTGTCCCATACAAATATAACTCCCGATTTTCACCCGTTTAGGGGTAGAAATTTAAAAAATCCATTGTAATCGAATGCCTACATTATATCAAGGACACACCCTCCTAGTTTCAGGTCTCTACCATCAACGGTTTAGGCTGTGCGTTGAGCTCTCAGTCAGTGATTTAGCACAAAGCATTTCATATGTAGTATATTATAAAGCTGGAGTGTTTGTTTGTTTGAACGCGCTAATCTCAGGAACTACTGGTCTAATTTGAAAAATTCTTTCAATGTTAGACAGCCTACTTATCGAGGAAGTTTATAGGCTATATTTCAACAGGCTAAGAAAAATAGGAGCGGAGCTGAATATTTCCGCTGCGTGCGCTGCGTAAACGTTTAAAGTTAAGTTAAGAAACGAAGTCGCGGGTTAGCCCAAAATAACTATTCCACGCGAACGAAGTCGCAGGTGGAAGCAAGTATATATATATATTACTGCTCAGATCTTGAATACTCGAATTAAACAATTATTAGTTTGCATGCATTATTTAGATTGCGTTGCAACATTTACAGCTGGTTCATTGGCCTTTTTTGTTTGTAGATAGACTAAAGAGATTCCAGTTATTCGCAGAAATAGCATTTACTTGTTCTGAAATAAAGTTTAATTTGAATTTTATATTACGTAGGTAAATATGTCATTTATAAATTTGAATATACATAGTGTATATTTATTTGTGCAATAAGTATTTCTATGGCGCCATTAAAGGTTCCTCAGTACGGGTTTCCGTAGCACTGAGGAGGATTTCATCTGTTTCTGATTGATGGAGGGGAGTAGGATCCCCTACCCACCTAACTCGTGTGTGGAAGGTTTTATGCCACCCGCAGGTTACGGCTTATTGACTGATGTCTAATGGTAGATACAAGCGCCTCCAGACAAATATCTTTAATGTTATCGTTCACGCCAAACACTAATTCAGAAATGTAGGAGAATAACGTTTATTGCGGAAAAAACAGATTCCATATTTTTCTGCACCAAAGGACATTCCCATACGTTTTTAAAGTTGTGTTTGGCGTGAACGATAACAGAAAAAGCATTTGTCTCGAGGCAAAGTGCCGACAGTTTAACGTGCTACGAAGTAGGGAAGATCTAAAGAATTTTTGCCACTAGCGGTCATTCATTCATTTCATGACAGCGCTTCTGCATTGATAATGGGCAGCTTCGCCCGCCTGGTAATTTATTCTAGTAGCCGTAGTTTCCAGAGTGTAAACTATCTCTGTGCCAAATTTCATCCAGATCGGTTCAATAGTTTTTGCGTAAAGGAGTAACAAACATCCATCCATCCTCTTTCGCATATATAATATTACTCGGAAGTTCGATACTTATCAATTATTGCACAAATTGGGCTTATAGAGATTTTTACAGTATTACTTAGTTCTGACACATTTTGCTTATACAATTACGATGAAATTATAATTACGATAAAATTATAATTTAAATTAATGATAAGTAAAATAGGTAATATGCTATATTAGTGTGAATTAAAATTGAATTAGACTAAAACAAGATTAATTAAAAATATTTAAAAACAAGTTTTAATTTATAGATCCCTAATACGAAGAAACACTCGTAAAATTTTATAACTGTATTGTTATCCGTTGAGGAGTTCCCATGTCTGGAGCCAATTCTGAATGTAGTCAGGTCGTGTTTATCATAAAAATGCATTGTCATCGGGACAGAAGGTTTGCGTAAAATTTCAGCTACGTAGTGTGGAATTAAGCTTGCAAGATTTGACCCGAACAAACAAAAATACATCGCATACACTGCAAGTTAAAATGTATAAAATAAAAGTATCCGTGTAGTATTTGATATCTGTTATATTAAACATACAGTAAGTATCTTTCTTGAATTTATAATTATATAATTTTCTTCCTTGCCAAATATAATTATTACATGACATTTTTTTTTAAATAGATATTATAATGTTTTTAATTCTGGTGTGGGTGGGTAGTGGTATTTTTATGGTGATGGTTAAGGTGATTGGTTGTGGGATGTTTTCGAAGTGTTTGTATGAATTAGAGTTATTGTATGAAGTTGTTAGTTTTTTGTATTTAGTATATACAGAACTTTTGAGATATATATACATTTATCTTATGAATACGTATTTTTATTTCCTTTATTGCTAATGATCCTGTATATCAAATGTGAGTATTAATAGCAATTTAATAATTAAACAAAAAATACCTCTCCGTTTCAACGAATTCCTTGAGTGGTCTTGGAAGAAGAGGCGGCAAGAAACTTCCAAGCTTTTTCATACTCACCTTATACCTAATTTTTTACGAGTTATCTTGTTACTACTAAGTAGACCAAGCATTTTTATTTTTAAAACTAAAAATTTCCCTCGCTTCGCTTCGGAAGCATATGGCATGAAGACTATCCAATAATCCTTCTCGTCATATAAGCTACAAACATGCACAATTGTGTCTAAAGTGATCCAGTGGTTTCAGAGTTGCCATATAAATTTTCACTCCTATTATCACATGAGAACAAAGCAGTTTTCTGGAATAAAAAATATTCTATATTCGTTGTCCTTACATAAGCCACAAACATGCAATTTTTTTTCTAAATTGGTCCATTGATTTCGAAGTTGTCATATTAATCTAAACCTGTTATCCTGCGGGAACAAAACCATTTCATGCGTTAAAACGTATTCTTTGACCATTCTCGAGTTTTAAAATTCGACTATGCCAAGTTTCATCCAAATCTGTCCAGCGGTTTTTGTGTCAAGCTTGAACAGAGAGACCGCCAATAAATCCAAAAAAAATGTTTTGGTCTATATATCTATAACAAAGCGGGAGACTTGCAACACAACTTGCAAAAAACAATTAATGTACAGAATTGACCCCGTTACATTTTTATTATTAGTATTAAAATTATCACCCGGTTTAAGAATCTCCCTTAATTATCGGATTATAGAATTATTACAAAAATATTGTTGCACAAGTTAACCCGTGAATTAGTGCATTATTTGTTGTATTTAACATTAACGCAATACCGAGCAATTCTGGTATTGCGTAAATTATCGTGTTATGGCGCAGTTTTATGTAGGGACCGAAATAAACCGTTTACGATTTTAATAAGCAGTGCCTGATTGTAGTCGGTAAATAGAAGTTTTTTATATACCTACATAAATATATGTTATATAAAACAGATGTATTTTTATATTAAGAAAGATAATAAATCGCTATAATCCGTAATACTTTGTTTTTGTTATAAAAAACCATTTTTAGGCTATTTTTTGTCAAGGCATTACTTACTCCGACTCCATTAGACAGTAACTTTTCAAGGAAGACAAAATTAGGCTAGGAAAACGTAATTATGAAAATTTAAAACAATGTTTACAATCTTATTTGAATTTTATAGGAAGT
The DNA here is from genome assembly GCA_018249125.1 of Asbolis capucinus. Lineage (NCBI taxonomy): Eukaryota > Metazoa > Arthropoda > Insecta > Lepidoptera > Hesperiidae > Asbolis > Asbolis capucinus. The sequence goes on from DWJZ01002432.1 coordinate 13,332, forward strand.
AGTACGTAATTTACTAACTCATAAAAGTTTTGATGGAGTTTAAACAAAAGCTTAAAGTTGATGGAAGTAATGTGCTTGCGGGAGTTGCGGCAAGCGAAGCTCACGACAATACAATGTCGGAAGTTGGTCGAGAACGTTTGGCGGCGCTGGTGTAATGTCAATTGCGGGTACGGCGAGAAGGACGACGCTGCGGAACGACGGCGCCGCGGCGGGGGCAGCGGGGGGCGCCATGCACCTTCGAACCTCTTGTATTGTTACTCAACCCGCTTTCCAGAACGAGAGGGACGGGGCTAGCACTCACACACCCAAGCCGGCACGATCCGACGCGGCGCGACCGGTTCTTCCGTGTGTGAGTGACGTTAATGGCGGCCGATACGGATTCGCAGAACTGCGGCGAGCGAGGTCGCCTACCCGCGCGCTCTAGCCTTTGTAGGTCTATGGGCGGTATCGATGCGGGTGCGCGCGCAGGCTTCCGCGCCCCGATTCGATTTTCCCGTCTGAGCGACAGTGGTTGCGTTGCATAACTGTGTGGCGGCACTTCGCGCGCGACCCCGCTCCGGGCGCACGCCGCGAGCGCGCCACACGCGCACACACGCGCAACGTCGCGCCCTTTACGTAACGCGCGACCACCGCGCGCGAGCTCGCGTCATCGTCGCCCGCCCGGATAAGGTTTGGAGTGATTGAGTGTGCTTTCGGCTTTCGACGCTTCTGGCTTTATTCGAGGAGACGGTGCGGCGGCCGGCGGTGGGCTGGTAGGTGTCGCAGTGCTGTAGGGCCGTGCGATGGCGGCGGCGACGGTCGCGTGTTGAATAATTGAAGCGGAGGCTGGCGACTAGCTGGCCACTGGCCGCTATCGACCCCGCTCGCGTGACTCGCGCGTATTAGCCGCCGCAAGGACGCCCGCGCCGCGCTGGCTGCGGCACTCCGCCGTCGCCGCCGTACCTCGTACGCCGACCATTCTTGTTTTAAATCGATCGGTACTATAAACCATTAATGTCACCAAAACACATTAGTTTTTGATTTCACGAGTTTAATTTCTAAGTAGTTCCACCAAAAGCAGCGAGGTGGTACGTACGACCTTCAGTTTTGAGATGCTTGAACCCCTTAGGCCATGAGCAGGAGTTGCCAGAGTAAGGGTACGTCCCATTTTACGATACTGCTTGAAAACACTGCAGTCACCTGTACTATGTAGCTTACAAGAACGTTGCACTTTCCTTTGTTATTTAGCTCCACATCACACTATTGGACAGATATAACCAATACTTAGTAGAATCATACAGGGACCACACAATAACGGGAAAGACGTCGCTTGTAAAACATTATTTGATAGATGTCGTATATTAGAAAAACCTTGTAACTTCTTTGATAAATATGTACTAGAATCTGACGCACTAGCTTTGTTGAAGCCGAAGCCAATGCAAGCATTTCTTTTAACGAAGCTTACTAGTGAAAAGTAGTTACGTAAAGAATTGTATTTATTCTAAATAAAGTTACATAACTTCGATGATCGGTATAACTCGATTTAAAATCATTATTCGTATTGAATTTTTAATTGTTATTTTTATTGGCTACAATGACTCTACAAATAGGTGAGAGCTTACGTAACTTTTTGTTATTAATTAAATTGTAATTAAAGTTGGTGGAGACATTTGTAGGAATCTCTGGTGAAATAGAAAGTTCCAAAATCATTCGTTCTATTTGGATCTTTAAAAATAACAGGTACTAATCATCGAGAAAAAAAAAAAGAAAACTATAGAAAAAACAGATTTTTTTTTAATCTCATTTCTTAGGGAAACGCCTCTATGTTGCGTGTCAGACCAGTTCAACCATTCGTGTTTTGTTACATACACTTACGACATATCTAAATTAGTTAGACAGTAGGTACATGTTACATTGTTAATGATAGTAAATTACTAATATGACGCGTTATTTTAATACTAATGCTGACAGAATAATAATGTCGGCTGAAAGCGATTGGATTCGGGTTTCCTGTCATTGCCGAATAAAAGTATGAAATATATGTAATACTGTTTTATATTATAATGTAGATACTACATTTATGAGCAAACACAACAACCCTTTGCTTTGTAAACGCCAACAATTAAAACTCTTTTCGAAAAAAAATATAATGTTAAAACTTATTACCAATAAAACAAATACCTAAAAAATAGTCATTTCGTCATGAAACGGTTTTCTGTACCGGTATCGTTAAGCGGTATTCATTAACATATGTATATAAGTGTATATTTAGAAAATTGTTGGTTTTGCAATGCCAGATATATTGTAGTTACTACCCAATATAAAATTGTTATATTAAATATTTAATTATAAAATAACTGTTAAAGCCAAAAATATCTTGAAAGCTGTCATCGAAAAATTTTACAGTAAAACCACATGATAAAAAAACTTGTTTAGTTTACCAAAATGATTTTATTCATCAATACTACCAATAGAAGCAGGATAAAGGTTAATTCGTTTCAATTTTAAAATTAACTTAGGCCTTAGGCCTTTTCACGTGGGAGACCCGTACTCTAGTGTGCCTTTCATTGAAGCCAATATAAAATTAACTTCTTCACTGTTTACTAAATTCAAAAGACTATTTAATGAGCTAGATAGTAATTTTATAGCGTACTAGGGTCCGCCCGCGACTTCGTTCGCGTAATGTTTATAATTTCATTTCAGTCTGTTCCTATAAATTTTCTTATATACCAAAATGTGCATTGTAAAATAGTATCCGATTTAATAAAATATATGGTTTACAAATTTCGACATACTGGCTTCAACATAAAAGGTAGATATATGCTGTCGCGGACTTTTATTTAGAACTACTCGAGACAAACAACCCTACGGTACATCATCTCTATGGAACTCCAATGGTTTAGGCAGTGTACGTCAAGATAGCTCTCAGAGGGCTTTTTTTGCGACTTAATTGTCATGTATCGTTATGTAAAGACAAAAAAAAATTACATAAAATCTTTACAAATTGTAGCCAATGCTATTCTGATGTATGTATGACCTATATTACTGTAGTTTCATCCAAATCCGTCAAGTAGTTTTTTATGAAAGAGTACCGCGTTTATAATATCAGTAGGATTTGAAAATAGAAAACATTAAAAAAAATACATCCTTTATAGCTTATAAAGATCTCGTAAGGTCTTGTAATGGACCTTGTAATTATAACTTCTCTTACATCCACCTAATTACCCTTTTAGCTTCGATCTCGAATACTTAAGTACAAAATATCTAGTGACATAAGGTTTATACGAAACTAATTTTTTGCCTTGATCCCGTCCGCGTGGTCTTCCCTTCTCCACCCCCACTTCTTGACCCCCCACAATAACCACCACATTAAGAGCACGATTACAAAGTCTACTTTCATGTATTTGATAATGAAAGGTATCTATAAAGTTTTGATCCTCGTTTTTCTACTTCTTCCATTCCCCTTTTGACAAAGTTTCATCAAAATCGGCTTGGAAAAGTTGGTTATGAAAAGTAAACGACCGGAGAGTAAGGAATAGCTGTTATGACTGTCTTAAAAAGCTATTTCATCGTCTAGGGCAGGAATGGCGAACCTATGTATCAGCGTGCCATTTTTTTAATACGGCATATACGTGTTATAAAATAATCTCCCTCGCATCGTATACTTATTTCCTATTTTATACTTATTTCGGAGTGTATATTAATATATGTAATCGATATGCACGTGCCCAAAATATTGTACCGCGTGCTATTAATGACACGCGTTCCATTAGTTCGTGATCCCTGATCTAAGAAAATCCATCTATACATCTATCTCTCTATCCATCTCGGCTTTGGAACATGTTTCCCGACGTCGTCATCAGAAAAGACCGCACACAACTTACATTCAAAAGGAGAGTCAAATATAATTTCCTAAAACAATGGAGATAATTCTTATGCAATCCCATCCACTATATGTTATCCTAAATATATAATGCCATATATCTTAGTGGCTCTATATACCGCTCTCGCTGTCTTTTTATCCTAAATGTCGGCTGGTAAAGATGCTTCTAGCATTAAGCCTAACTTTTGTACCTCTTCATAAGGTATAATAAAGTTTTAAATAAATAAATAAATCCTCCTCCTTTTTTAGAAAATTAATTTTGTTTATAGTACACGTGAGAAAATGTGGTCGAAGTTTGCTGCTGTTATTACATAATACTGAAAAGTTTGTTGCAAAGTCTCTGAAGAACGACGAAGTTTATGTGCATAAGTAATTCCCTTAAAATCGAAGTGTTTAAGTAGCTACTATATGAAATAAGAAGCGCCTATAGTGGAGTTCATAGACGTTTGTAGTTTAATAATTTGATTTCTCAAAAGTACAACATTATTCACTTAAAGAGAAACAATATTCCATACATAGAAATATTATAACGAGGGTACATGCAAAATTATTAACATTACGGTAGAGTAGACAAACAGTTACAAAGATCTAGGTACATGCAAAATTATTAACATTACGGTAGAGTAGATAAACAATTACAATGATCTAGATACATGCAAAATTATTAACATTACAATAGAGTAGATAAACAATTACAAAAATCTAGGTACATGCAAAATTATTAACATTACGGTAGATTAGATAAACTATTACAAAAATCTAGGTACATGCAAAATTATTAACATTACGGTAGAGTAGATAAACAATTACAAAAATCTAGGTACATGAAAATTATTAACATTACGATAGAGTAGATAAATAATTACAAAGATATAAAGAATATTTAACTGGAAGGCAAAGTGTGTGTACACAATGTATTAATCCGATTTATCAGTTTCATTTATAACTCGTTTTATTTTAGAAATACTACATCTATGGTCGTACTATTGTGTTTGTGGGTAGGAACATTAGCTCCTTAACAGTTTCATGCTGCTTTTTCTTCGGATATTATTCACCGTCGGGATTTGTTGACGAGGTACTCGTAGTATATCTTCGGTTGGTTTTTAAATGTATTAGGTACTCCTCCGCCCGCGACTTCGTTACTTTAGGCTAACGCTAACTTTAACCCGCTACTTCGTTTTTGTCATACATGATTTTTGCGAAACTTGAACCGTTTACGCAGTGCACGCAGCGGAAGCTCACAATAGGAACAAAAACACATTATTTTGAAACATTTTTCATTGGTGCTCCGCTCCCGTTGGTCTTAGCGTGATGATATAATAGCCTATAGCCTTCCTCGGTAAATGGGCTATCTAAAACTGAAAGATTTTTACAGTCTGTCCAGTAGTTCCTGAGATAACGCGCTACGTTCAAGCAAACAAACTCTTCAGTTTTATAATATTAATAAAGATACCTGTCTCATGAACTCATCCGCAAAGTAATAACTTCGTAAAGTTTGAAGACCATCGTATAGGTCGATTAACGGGGCATGTACTAAGAAACAAACAAATATTATTTTGTATATAAAAGATAATATGTCTGTATACAACTATTGTAGGCAATCCAAATTATTATTTTAATAAAATCAACAGTCGATAAAGTTTGTTTCAACGTTATATGATAAGGTATTTATTACATTTAACTCACTCCCTACGATCCAATTTGCCTGAAATATATAAGTACACAAACCAGATATGATGAAAATACAACATTTTCTTAGTATAAAGTTTTGATTAAAAAATAATAAGTAAATACATATGTAGGCTAGGATAACTCACACCCGATCTGACTTCAAGAAAGCATTTTCTACCAGCCAACCTCAGAGTGTGCAGAGACGTTTGAACGCGGTAAAGTAAGAGAGACAGAAAGTAAATATGTAGATATAAAATAGAGGAAAGAAATAAACATGAGAGCAATATACGGAAAAAATATATATGATTAAATTAAGAACAAAATGATGAAGGGAAAATAAAAACTTCTATGGTGATCAGACAACTATTAATTTATTTATCCCACGGCGTTCCACAAGGTTCAATAGTCGGCCCAATGCTGTTTTTAACATATATAAATGATCTGTGCGACCTAAAGTTAATAAATGGTAAAATAATCACATTTGCTGATGATACAGCTTTACTGTTTGAATGCAATACGTGGAGTGAAACTTTTAACAGGGCTCAAAGATTTGATAAAGTCATGTCCTGGCTGGAGGCCAATAAATTGTCAATTAATCTTGACAAAACTAAATATATTCCTTTCTC
>DWJZ01002433.1:0-19489 GCA_018249125.1 Asbolis capucinus
CATTTAATTACGTGCACGCCTTGGGATTCGAACCCGAACCCCCAAGTAGTAGGTCGAATTATTAACCACTAGGCTATCACATTATTCTACATGAAAAAAATTAATAACGACAATAAGTACATTCTTCAAATATTTACAGAATATTTAGTTAAATATTCACTTTTAAAAATAAATAAATAAATTAAAATAAAACAGATATTTAAGAGGGCCTTCATACACATGATTTTTTTACTGTTTCTTTATAAATGGTACGGATACTTTTATGTGCGACTCACACTTGACTGGTTTTTTCGTGAACGAACTGTAATTACTAATTTTCGTATTAATGATGTGGTTTTTATGAAATTCTTTCGAGATTTTTTATAAGATTTTTCAGTCAACATCTCCTAGGATTACTTTTTAAAATATGGTATAAAACCAAACTAAGTAAAGACATTTTATATTTCCCGATGTATACGCGAGCACGCCCCACCTGATTAATTACTAGCAAAAGCGTAAAACAAAAGGTGCACTCTCTAATCTGATTCGCATTATTGTAGTTGTAACACAACATTCCTTACGATTTATTACCAAAGACCTGTTAAGTTAAGTGTAAAGTAACAGGTAACGCCATCTATGGACAGAATCAGCAAAATGAAGCGTTAGAATATTTAACAAGAATGATTTATCGGATTGGTTAATTTAAAGAGCTCTCTTTGATGCTTGCGCGAACATTGCTTCGTGCAAAATGGAATTCTGGTTTCACACGCAACAAATGTACTCATTATCTGATGAACGTTGTAAGGTGTAGTTGGTGTAGAATAATCTAGAGTAGAGAGTTCCGGGGCAAACTTATTAATATTACAAACTAGCTTTATCCAATGCGTTACTTAGTATCAACTCTATAAACATCCGATCAAAAAAAAAAATTGGTACCAAAACCTTTTCCAGAGAATTCTGAATTTTTCTAAATACATCAGTGCTCTATCTTCTATCGTATCAGACTCTATAAAGGAATATATATATATATATATATGTATAGATGTGAAATAAGAAAGGAATATATATATAGATGTGAAACTTTTTTAGGATGTTTGTTAACTTGATAACCGGACCATAAAAACAGCCAGTAATACTTTGCAGTGGTCAACCTATCGATGGCCCATTACTGAGCATGGGTTTCTCCTCATACTGAGGAGGCCTAGAGGATACTCCACCACATATACGGATTGGTGGAGGGGTTAGTGGTCAACCCAGGTGACGGAAATCTTTACGCATTCCGAAGGACTCCGACATGGTTTAAGGATTGCAATCTAACGATAACAACCGGGACCGACGGCTTTACGTGCCCTCTGAAGAACGTTCATAATTTTTTTTTGCCACTAGCCGTCACCCATCCTTCTACCGACCGGCTCAGTGATGTTTAACTTTTTCGATCGTTTCCTGAAACAAGCCGCAGGGCTAAGAACGTTTGCATTCATAATCTGGAGACAATCCTGAACGTATCAGGTCATGCATGTCATGTACTGTCATCAGAATGAAAACTATGCAAAATTTCAGCTCCGTAGTGTAAGAGGAAGTGGGTCTAATTAAGCTTGCAATAATATATATATTAAACCCGTAACAGTCAAAGATACAAATATAATAACATACAAACATACACTGTAAGTGAAATAAAAGCTTGTAAAAAAATAATAATTACTGATTAGGAACTCACAGGACATCCCAAAAAAGCACAAGTAATTTCTAGAACTGTGAGTAAGACATTTAAGACGTTCGCAATAGCCGAAGCTTTGTCCGCTATTAATTTAACCGCCTGCGTGTCGTCGGTTCGATTCCGTGATCAACATCGCACCATTGGGAGTTTCAACGTTCGTTTGAAATTTACTCCCCACTGATACCACTGATACATGCTAGATGTATTTATGCTGTTTGGTTTTTGTGGTGTAGACTGATGTTGTGTGTAGAACTAATCAATAGATTTATTGCTATTTAAACGTAAATAAACTGTCGTCTCTTTTGCTTTTGCTGTGTCCGACAGGGTCCAGGTTGGGTATGGAAAAATCCTATGCCTTGAGTTTTACTAGATGGCGTCCCAAACTGGTTCAAAAACTGAAAGGGAATATTTATGGAGGTGATATATCTACATATATTAATATTATAAAGCTGAAGAGTTTGTTTGTTTGAACGCGCTAAACTCAAGAACTATTGTTCCGATTTGAAAAATTCTTTCAGTGTTAGATAGCCTATTTATCGAGGAAGGCTATAGACTATATTTATTTACGCTAAGACTAATAGGACCGGAGCACCAATGAAGAATGTTTCAAAATCTGGGATTTTTTTTTATATGGAGAGCTTCCGCTGCGTACCCTACGTAAATGGTTAAAGTTTCGTAAAAATTATATGACAAATGAAGTCGCGGGTTACCCCAAAGTAACTATTCCACGCGAACGAATTCGCGGGCGTACGCTAGTCTGTTTATAATATCTTTAGTTTAAAGTCAAATGTTGAAATCACGTTTTCAACAAATTCAATTATTTGCACGTATATTATACAAGGCAAGTACTTTACATCGCAAGGAATCCCTTTCTGACGAAGCAGTATAATTTAAAAAAGAAAATTAAAGAAAAGGAAATCTAAGAATTTCGTATTCTAAGACATATGCATGTGAAGAGAGTAATGATTGCAGAAAACGAACGAAGTATGTCGAGATAAGGGGACTATGCATTTTCTTTCTCAAAGGCGGTCGTGATGTGGCTTTAGAAGTGAATTTAAAGTTATACTTTACACGAAAATATTAGTCATATTTTCTATAATTTTTATATCATGTCATAAATATTTTTACGATGGCTTTTGTCAGTATTAACTTAATTCTAGAGATCTGTTTCATGGTATTCCATGCTAAATTTATTATTCTTTTTATATTTAACGAGCATCCGCCCGCGGCTTCGTCCTGTTTTGCGGCCCGTCTCTGAGTATCTTCAATGAAATACGCCGGGTTCACTTTAGATAATTTTTAAACATTTAAAAACAATGACTACACTTCGGTCAATTCGATCGCGGGCAAAGTGCAACTAAGTTGACAAGTAAGCCTACTTAATTATATTAATAACTAGTGTCCGCCCGCGGCTTCGCTCGCATCATATTCGTAATTTCATCCCGATTCGTTCCTATAAATATTCTTATTTACCAAAATGTGCATTCTAAAATGGTATCTGATTTAATTAAATTTATGGTTCACAATTTTGGTCATAGTGGCTTCTACATAAATGGTAGATATATGCTGTTGCGGACTTTTATTTTGAACTACTCGAGACGAACAATCCTACGGTACATCATCTTTGTGTAACTCCAATGGTTTAGACAGCGTACGCCAAGATAGCTCTCAGAGGGCAGATTTTTTCCGACTAAATTAACATGTATCGTTATATCAAGACCTAAATTTAAAAAAATCATTACAAATTGTAGCCTATTTGTTGTTCTGATGTATAACCTATATTACTGTAAAGTTTTATCCAAATGCACCAAGTAGTTTCTACGTGAAAGAGTAACAAAACATTCATAGACACTTACTTTCGCGTTTATGATGTACTTTATCTGTACGCCAATATATACTATATTGTGTCGTACGAAGGGGATCGGTGGGCCCCATGACACAAACTCTAACACGGTTTCGAAATTGATAGGTACGATATGCCTGTAAACAATTACTTAAAGTAACACCGACCTGGCAAAGGCTGACGACTACCCTGACTGCTGCAGCTCTGATACAGTGAAGGAAGTCACAAGTCAGACAGCCCAGGTCAAGGGATTTGGGGTTCTCTAGAAGATGGGAGTGAATTGTCTATTATAATTAAACACAATGTAATATTAAATAGATACATCTGTGGAGATATTCCAAAAATATCAGATTAACGTACTTTTGATAAAATATTTAATTATAGCATTCAATCCGGATTAATCAGTCACGTAAAATATTTCAGATATCTGCACAATGCTATAAATATGGGAGTATTGTGACGTCACAGCTCCTGTATCCTGAATATTCAATGAATCCGGTGAAGCGTGCCGCCGCGTTGATGCAGCGTCCGGCGATCAGCCTCTCGCTGCAACTCGACCTTTCCTGTTCCATGTTCATCATTATTTATTTTTTACTGTCTATAAATGAATGCATCACCGCTATCCCATCTGATGGTCAGCGGCGATGTATGTAGTCTTGGATGGTGAAGCGCACTAATTAATAATAGTAATAGCCGATTCACTCTCAACTTGAAGACGCTGACATTGTAGTAGAACGGAAACACTGATGCTGGCAACTTATTCCAATCCTGAAAGAGTACATAAAGCGCGACGTTCGTATTGGCCTTTGTTCGTGGCCTTGGAGATTGGTTTCAACGTATTTAGGGTTTCAACCAATTTAGAATTTACCAATTAGTTCCTTAGCACGCCTCTGCATTGAATCCTATGCAAGTAGATAGATTTAGCAGCACCAGCTCAAATATGGCAGCAGTACTCAAATAACCTTTTTTTTTTGGACAACTCACACACGGCCATCTGATCCCAAACTAAGCGTAAGCTAGTGCTATGCTGATCAGATAACTGATAAACATACATATGTATATTCTTTTAAATACATACTTAAATAGATATTTATATTACACACCCAGACACACAGAACAAATATTCCTGCTCATCACAGAAAAGTTAGACCTGGGTGGGACTCGAACCCACGACCTCCGGTGTAGTAGTCAGGTTCACTAACCACTAGACCAACCGGCCTGTCTATTTGAGTATGGACCCCCCATCCTTCGCCCATAACCCAGCGGCCTGCTTCGATTTTAGTGTTAAGCAACAGCGGGCGCGGTCGGTAGCAGGATGGGTGACCGCTAGTGGCAAACATTTCATGAACACTTCCGTGCTTCAGAGGGTATGTCAAGCCGTAGCTCGGTTGTTATCATCAGATAGCAATCGTTGAACCATGTCGGGGAGCTTTGGACGGATATGAACTAACGATACTTGGGTCACTCCACCAATCTGAATTGGCGCAGCGTTCTTACTCGTATTATGAGGAGAGACCCATGCTCATTATTGGGCCATGGTTAAAGCCCTCCCACCCTTCAGCTTGAATGGTAAGTCAGTAGCCGAGTTAAGTAGTAGCCGGCATCCTAGAAAGCAGTCCCTCGCTACAGCATTCCGCACAAGAGCAGTGGTAGGCCTTTAGTTGAGTGGCCTACCCAGGGATCGCAAGTTTTTGTGCCACTCCAAGGCCTCAATATAATAATAATCTGATAAACTCTCTAAGAAGTAAGAATATATGACGAATATGAAGTGACAATCAACCAGCTAATCAGTTAGAACGTTTTACTAGCATGTTCCATAAATTCTCAAATGAGAATTAAATACATAAAAATTTAATGTTTCTTCAAAGCAGCAGATGAGGAACGTAATGAAAAATAACGTGTTTATAGCCGTTCTGTTTTCAAATTTCATTTTATACGTTATTTCTTTCATACAATTTCTTTAGAAAAGTGGATATTATAGTTTAATATGAAGAATGCAGCAAGTTAACATCTGATGGCCATAATACGGTAAAAGCTCGTAAAGCTTCGCCGTAAAGCTGGTTGCTGACGAGCAGACAGCGAGCTCACGTCAGTTAAAAGGTCATTTTAAAAAATGTTAATACTTATTATAACAAATGCTATGGTAGCTCGGCCTGTTACATTTTCAGACCTAAATTGCTTAAGCGATTTTGATAAAACTAGTTACAGAGGCAGAATAGAACTTGAGGAAAAGCATAGACTAGTTTTCCACAAAAAAGGCTTGAAAGGGTTAAAATAGGGGATGTAACTTGTTTATTATCAAAGATTAAAAATATGTTCTCTGTTCATGTGCTAGATGTGATGTTGAATGTTGGAGTGACGAAAGGGGGTGGGGGGGCTATGAGAGGGAAAAAAGGGAAAGGACGGAGAGAGGGGGTAGGGTTAAAAAGGAAGCGTACCACACGAACACATCACACATCCTCATAAGGTATTCACACTTAATATAACATCAAACGAAGAATTATGTTTGAACGTACCGGTTCCATACAGCCATGTCTCTGTAAGCCGCATCCTCTGGCTGTTGTATTTTCATTTCTCTCTAAGTGTATCTAGAAACAACAGCATAAGCGACGGCTGTCCTTCATCCAGCTTCCTTGTCAGAAGCGCTTTTAAACCAAAATCAGATCCTATTTTGAACCTTGAACCTTTCATTTACAGTTTTACGTCTTCTTTTGTTTAGATTGTATGTAAAATGTTCAACATGTTTTTTTAAATAACCGTTAATAAGAAACATTAAAAGCACAGATTTCATTGTTTTTACGTAAATTGAGTACGAGAACTATGTAAATTAAGTGTTAAAATAGATTTTCTTAGTACATTGTAACGTTATTGTCCATACATTAAAAATATATTCTGGCTTCTAGATTATTATTTTTTCTATCTTATCAATATAAGTTCAATATATGATTTTAAACTCATCTCATCGTGGTCAGTGTATGCTACATCACGGGTACTCACGATATATACTACACGGCAGATCAGCCGGGACCATCATACAGAGTACATCTATAGTACCCATAATACAGCATAATGTATAAGTTCAATAATATTTTTATAATTTAAAAAAGTCGACTTCAAATGACTTGGTGCAGTTGTAATATGTTAACATATATTGGACGTGGGCTCAAACAGTTGAACACATCGTATGCAGGATCACTCGAGGCCCACTCGTCACAGATCGCTACAAATAAATTGAGCCCACGTGACCATCACCAGAATTCTAACAAAAAAATGGCAAATTCGGTCCACTCAGTAAAAAGAATAAATATATTACGTTATTTGTCAATGTAAACAGATAATTATCAAAATTAAGTAAGAAATACAGAAACCTGATTTTTTTTATTTTTGACAGATGAAAATGAAATGTAGCCTGTCTAACTTAGCTACTTCAAACTTATTGACACTAAAAAAAAGTTAATGAAGATTTAAGATTCCAATTGCGTCGCATTTTGGAAATCTGGTAGAAATGTACAGGACGTCTAATGCCAAAAAAGTTTGGGAACCAGTGCTGTAATGTATTTATTATAGGAGTATAACTCACAGTGTAAAATTTTATTATTTTCATCACGACGGACGGACAGACTGAAATTCACTGTTTCGCTTCTTCCTTATAGATACAGCCATAATGTAACTGTTTTAAAATATTCTTTGTACTCAACGGCTTTTATACTGGTGCGACACGTAAACGTATTTTGTTGTGAAAATGTTGTTTCCCGGACATGGTACTGGCGGAGGGACTTATATTCAAGCATCACGAGCACTAGGGACATGTGACAGCTCTAATGCTACGCCTCCCTTGTTTAAGTCCACATTACGCTTTTAAATTGATCTAAGCACGTATACTATTATGTTTGTATACATGATTCAATTCAAGTTGACTTCTATATTTAACCTTAGATTTCGCACTATTGAGAGTAATCAAATGACATGAAAAACATTACTTGTAAAACCCAGGACTCGCACTCACTCCCTCTAGCGTAAAAAGCTGTGAAATCCGTGTAATATATTGACTTGACCATCGCACTAAACAATCTTATTCACTTCATATAATTTGTGTTACTTGTGAGAAACGTATTTCCATGCTGGGGTATCGACTATTATCTTACAGGTTCACTCATAGCAAACTAGATGGCGTTGCCCGGTCATTCAAAATCACACATTTGAAACTTAAAGAAGGTTGTTTAAGATTCTTTGTCGACACTGCGTTTTCTTACAATAAGTTGGAATTAGAATTGACGATTTTAAATACGTTTTTAGAAAGCATTAAAAAGGTTAAACAAGAATATTCTCTTCAGATCATAGTATGTTAGACGTATGCAGACTGGTGGGCTTGCTAGAGTAGAAATATAAGGCTGGTGTCAAATAGAATTTAGTCGGCTGACGTCTGGCCTGCCCCGCTCCCCGCTCCCCGCTCCCGGCTCCCCGCGCCGCGAGGGGAATACGCTGAAGTGCTGCTCCTATTTCCATACGTCCTGACGACTCAGTTTATTGTTTCTTTAGAATATATCATGCGCCTTGAGATCATCTCGTACGGGGCTAAGCTGCTGAATATATTGAGAATGTACTTTATGTTACGACGACGTTAAAGTTCACATAGGAAATAGCGTTATATCGAGGCTGAGGCACTAATACATCTCTCTGTAACCTATAACTGTCCCATTGTGTGGCTCAAGTCCCCTCTTACAACGTAGGCATACAGGCTGAGTGGAAATTTATGGACATCATCAATCTTTGAGGGATTTATGGAAAACCAGTGTTCGCCTGTGACTTCCCCTGACCGGTATGTTAATAAAAGAAGTCGTGTGCCCAATTTTATACAGATCTGTTCAGTAGTTTTTGCGTGGAGGAGTAACAAATACCCTCAGAAACTTTCGCGTTTATAATATTAATGCGACATTCTGTAGTTTCTCGTGATGTTTTCCTTCATCGAAGGTAATGAGAAAATTATTTGGATTACCTGCAAAACAATTATTGTGCGAGAAAAACGGAACCGGAATATATATTTATGAAGTTGTACTTCTTGAGGCGCGTTATAAAAAAATTATGAGAGTGTAATTTTAAGATGCGCGCGCATCCGTCACGAAGAATTAACAGGTTGAAGTTGTCTACAAGCCCCTTATCAAGTCTCGAAATAATAGCAAAAAGATAGAAATAGAACTTCTATTAGTCGTGCATGTTGGCACGCTGGTCGCCTCTGATCACTGTTTTCATATTTACAATATTATCTACATCACGTGTTTTAGTTACATGCAAGTGCGAATGATCTGTGTTAATAAATAATATTTAGTAGTGATCGATATTAAATAGTTTGATATATTTTTATTTAGATGCATAAGTACATTGCACAAACACAGAGTGTATTCAGTAAATAAAATTAACACAATAACTCAAATTTTAACTACAACATTATGTATTGTTTTGTTTAGCCTCATTGAATGATGTAAACTCGATAAACAATTGAAAATTTTCAATGAAGCCAGTAGCAATTGATGTCGACAATGAGCAATACAAAACCAGGAACAAAGCGGAGATGATTCAATTAAAACCAGAAGCCACAACTGGAACAATAATGGTTTCTGCTCCGAATGTCTAGTGCCAGCTAATGCTCGCAGTCTCAGGAATACCGTGGGCATTGATAACTATCTTCAAAATTGTTCTTATTTAATAACACAAGCTGCTGTTATTTACTCGTAATACCACAAGCAAACATATGATAATATAATTAATTTTACTTTATTTATGGAATAAGGCAATATACTTATTACTTTAAGGAATTAGGCAAGATATTATTTGAAAAAATGAGCCTCTTACATGATATTGATCAATAGTTAGGAATTTATAAAATCTTTGATGAGTGCTTGCGAAGGCAGTCCCTTGTCCGTGTGTCAGGATGTTAATTTGAATGTCGTGAATGGCTTCACGTATATTGTTACAAGGATTAACATAACTTGTGTGTGTGCGCTTGCATGTGTGCGTGAAATCAGTGTTGACTTTAACATATTGTCCACTGATGTTCATTCGTCATTATTATAAAGATTTGGCTAGTATATGTACGAATAGAGATTCCATAGAGTAACGGATAACAATACATTATCATCTGTAACCCATGAACAGCCATTGACATTACATTATAAATGCGAACGTTTGTAAGGATAGATGCGTGTTATTCCTTCATGCAAAAACTACTGAACTGATCCCAATGGAAATTGGCATAGGGATAGATTATACTACTATAGACTATTTTTATCAACGTACCATGCGGCCGAAGCCGCGGGCGGATCATAATGTTACTTAAATTCCGGAAATGGAACAAGGGAACCCTCTGTACGGTTGAGTTAGCTCCAACGAGACTACAGGGCACACCCGTTCATTGAATTTACAGGAATTGGAGGTGTAGTTTAGATCTCCATATAATAGAAGCTTTCAAGATGTATGTAGATCTCTCAGTAGGGCCCGCGTCGTCGCACGCAGGAACGATACGCTTTAATTATTTGTGTTCACTGAACTAGCTTCAGTTATGTTAGTGTCGTGTGACGACAGTATTTGTCGGATAGTTCATGGCTCGAACCTGGCGGATCAACCACTCCTGACCTCAGATCTCTGCTCATCGCTCACGAGGCCTAGAAGTAGGCATGCTGATCCAGTGCGGATTGATCGAGTAGTGAGCAAGCCATGTTTTGAAAACTTCTATACAGCTCGAAGATCGATATCTATCGGTAGCAGCCAGTACCGACGAATGCACTTGCCCATCGAATATAGAAGCCTAAGAATAAAGATGAAGAAAGTCATGGAAACCCTCAAGATGTCTTTCTAAAGTAATTAAGATATTTAAAAACACAAGCTTTAAATATAGATCCCTAATAAAATGAAATAAACTAAATTTCATAAGTATATTGTTAACCGTTAAGTAGTTCCCATCTCTGGAGCCAATCTTGAACGCAGTATCATGTCATGCTTTTCATAAAAATGCATTGTCATCGGAACTGAGGCAGTATGCTACATTTTAGCTCCGTAGTGTACAAGGAAATGGGCTAGTTAAGTAACAAACAAATATACTAACACACTGTAAGTTAAATAAAAGCTTGTAAAAATAAAGAGTTTTAAAAAGATATTTTCTACTAGAAATTGCTCTCGCTTCGCTTCCGAAGAAGGGTGGGTGAAGTCTATCCAATAGTCCTATAAGCTACAGATATGCACTATTGTGATGCAATGGTTTCAGATTTTAACTAATTATCTCCTAACTTATTATGTTAAAAAATATCCTTTTTCCGTTATCCTTACATAAGCTACAAACATGTTACATTTCGTCTAACTTGGTCCATTGGTTTCGGAGTTGTCATACAAAATTTAACCTGTTATCCTGCGGGAACAAAGCCATTTCCTAGGATAAACCTATTCTATAACAATTCTCAGGTTTTAACTTCGACTATGCCAAGTTTCGTCTAAATCTGTAATTCTTCTATTGGTTTTTGCGTGAAGCTGGAACAGACAGACAGACAATCAATACTTTCAGAATATTTAATATACAGAATTGAATCTGTGACAGTTGTATTATTAGTATAGATTCACGGAAGCAGAGTGGTCGGTATAATATCATCGCCTATGAGTTGAGATTTTGTAATGAACACGTTAATATTCCGAATTCCGAATACCTGATATTAAATTTTAATGATGAAATAAAATGAGGTTACTATGAAATTTATATGGCGCCTAAAATAAATAAGAAGCAACTGTTCAAAAGTGCGCTACACGTAATATTTACTACAGGCTTTTTCCCATATAAACATACTTATACCAAATTTGATTATGTAACACAGGTAAAGTGATGATACTTTGGTATTTTATTGACTCTAGACTCTATTTATTGACTCTAGAACGTATTTACATAGAAATACCAGTTTTTTAAAACCCGTGTTAAGCTTTAGAGTGTCATAAAGCGTTCCTAAATGCATTAAAAAAAGATCTTTAACGGTATTTGTAAAAAAAAAATATTTACTTGACAAATACCGTATACTTGTGTTTAGAATAAATTTGTTTATAAATTAACAATAGTGAAATAGCTGATATATCTTTTTAACTAAAATGTGAAGTTAGTAGGTTCAAACTTCACCCCTCAGAATTGAGTCCTGCTGGTGTCCGATTGAGCTACTTAATGTAACGGCTGAATAATATGTAATGGCTTTAATAGCGACGACGAAATGGTGACGTAACTTTATTGTAACGGATCTGGTTTTTAAGACAAACTCTCAGAAGTTTCCTCACGATGTTTTTTTTTACGGAATGTGTTATAATTAAATTTTCATACGCAAATAACTCTGAACGAACTCAGGCCATCCTGGCCAAGAGAGCAACGTTAAGCTAACATTGTTTAGTATTATTATTTTAATTAAGTTTTAAAATTTTAAAGGCAAATTACAAATCTTTAAAAGTAGTCAGAGGAAAATGAAACTGCGAGTACATTTACAATTTGGTTTTCAGCGATCTGGCTTACCGACTTGTTTCACCGTGAGTATACGAAGTAATATTACAAATATAATTTATTGATATGATTTTAACAGATCCAACTGTGTCATTATAAGCTACTCAAAATAAATAGACTATTAAGGCTCGTCATTCAGGAGAAAAAAGGGACCTTTCTCTACACGGGAGGGAGGCCTCGGTGCGGTCACGGAGATCCCGAACCCTCCCAACAAGCGCCGGGTGCTCCATTAAAGCGTACATAACCCATTTCCAGTAACTTAAGGATTATTTCCACTCATACAAAAAAGGTAAATCTGTCTCTAAGTTTATCTATGTCGCCTACATTACTGATGTTGATGAAAATTAGTACTTTCCATGGGAACTGGGACCGACGGCTGTACGGGCCCTTCGAAGCGCAGGTGCATTGGATAGAATACTACGAATAAATTCACGCACACATTGGTAAAACTGCACGTCCAAGTTGATTCCCACTGTATATTATCTTGGTTTCCAGATACATTTAAGCAATCTTTAGTACTAACATACATACATATGTATTTTAGGGACCCTTTACGACTGATATGGAAATCGCGTTCAATCGTCTCGTCTGAGCCCAACAGTGTCACAGTCATCGGCTGAAATCTGAAGGTGAAACACGTACTTTATTTCTCGTGCGAGTATATCTACATACATATCTTCTGCACTAAAACATTAAGCCGTAAAAACCCTTTGAGTAATTTAACAAATCCTAGGTTTAGTTTTCGTTTTATTGTCTTGCTGCACTCAAATAAATTTCACAAAAATGAACCTCGAGACGACGACGTGCTCGTGTTGCTACGTTCTCATCGGTTTACTCTCACACGAATATTTACCAACTTGTAAACTAACATGGATAGATGGAAGTTAGTTACTCTTCCACTCTTTGTTTCTCTTGTGTAAACACTAATATCGTGAAACTATGAATTTATTCATATCTCCATCTTCTTCTTCTCTCTAGCTGCTCTATCTTCGGCCCGCGGCCTAGCCTCCTCTATATCAGAGCCAAATCTCATTCAGATCCGATCCGTAGTTTTTGCGTGTAACAGACATACATACATATATCCCTCCTCGCAATCTTCCGCAGTTATAATCAGCCGGAGCAACGAACAGAGTAGCTGTAATTTCATATTTCAAATTGGTTCTTTTATCAACAATAGAACAACAGTTGACTTTTTATCCCGCGCGTCCTCATGCCATTAAAACTTGGTCGAATGTGCGACCATTGTCTGGCTACGGCTTTGTTCTCGTCTCACCTAATAAACAATTTTATCATTTTCACTGTTACCCTCGTAACATCCCGATATTAAATGATCATTTTATTCGATCGTTTACATTCATCGCAACTGTCCCACCGCTGGGCTCGAATCTCCTCTCACAATGTGTTCAGACCAGAAGCTCGCTAAATGGGGATCATGCGGTAGAATTCTCACATCTTTGACAACATTATGGGGAAATAATTATGCTGTGACCAAAGCAAGGGACAATTTGTCATTGTTAGTAAAAAAAATTACGGAATTAGAGAATCGTGTAATTTTCGAACCTTTAGGCGTGTCATCGTTCTAGCCGCGCGACACGCTGCTTCCTCTTATAGCTGGGAATGAACCATGGAAGTTATAACGTCAAAGGACATCAAGGAGACCTTTTAATACTAGGGGATTTTACTTTATTTAATTAATACTTTGTTCATATTTAATTCACTTCTCCTGTTAACTTTAACAGCGTAGGATGGTTTTAAAAACCTGAATAAATTAAAATGTTAACTTCACAACGTAATGTATTAGGTAATCTGAGTGACGTATGACTGCAGTACCCTAAACTTCATGTGTTTAGAATGTATTATATTTATAGCGGTGATAGCCTAGTGGTTAAGAAATCGGCCTTCTACTCGGGGGTCCGAGTTCGAATCCCAGGGCGCGTATTTCTGACTTTTCAGAGCTATGTGCATTTTAAACATTTAAATGTCACTCGCTTTAACGGTGAAGGAAAACATCGTGAGGAAACTTGCATGCTGGTTAGTTTGCAAAAACTCGAAAGTGTGTGAAGTCTGTCAATCTGCAGTTGGCGAACGTGGTGGACTATGGCCTTTACCTTCTCGTTCAGAGAGACCCGTGTCCAACAGTGGGCCGTGATTTATATTTTTACAAAAAAATTGAACCGAAAGGGATGTACCGATTTAAATGCACTTTTTGCTCGTCTGTTGCGACGAGTGAATAACATATTCCGCATGCTAATTCAATAACCCTAAACAAATGTCAATCAGTACAGAGAGTACCTCCTACGACCTACTATAGACAAATGGTTAAAACCAAATGTTTCAGTATTCCGAATAGTTCTCAGCCAGCAGGTGGCGGCAGAGGCAGACGAGGCCGCGCTCCAGCGCTAGTTTATTAATTTGTGCTCCTAACGAATGCATTGTTGCAGGCGGGATAATGAATGTTTGTTTTGTATTCTATAGCGGAGGGGCGCGCAACATTTTTTTCATGTCTGGAAATATGTCATTTAATCTTGAAAGAAAATACCGACAAAGTCCCTATCAGCTCACGCGCAATTTAGGGGGTATATTGTGGGGTCCGTTGGTGATGTAATAGGTCGTCGACACGTTGAGCTAACTTATCTGAAATAGTTTTCTGTATATTTTTATAAGTTTTTATTTAACTTGCAGTGTATGTTTGTATATTTGAACATTTGTTTATTACGTGTCAAATCTAAGCTTAATTAGACCCATTTTCTCTTACACTACGGGGCGGATATTTTCCATAGTTTTCATCCTGATGACAATGAATTTTTAAAACAAACATGACCTGATATTATGTTCGGGATGGGCTCCATACATGGGACCTCCTCAACGGTTAACGATATTGTTAAGAATTTTTGTGTTTCTTTGTATTCTCGATCTATAATTGAAGCAGTTTTTTTTTATCTTATTATTATATAACTTACTATATTATAGTTTTTTCTGATTTCCTGAACTATCCATTTACTTTTTGCAGAAGAAAGTACGAAAACATTTTAATTTTAAAGCTTCATGTTTTTGCCGCTCAAGAACGGATATGGCAAAACTATTAGAATGACGAAATCTAAGGTAGAAAAAGAAAGGAAACATATTTATTACGACATTATTGTCGAAAAAGAACAATATTAGAGCGATCTTATACAATATACAGTTTGCAATAATGATAAACGAAACACTCGGTGTATTGACCCCGGCTGTCTCAGCGATGTAGCTCCTCTTCTATGTTGGTCTTCGTCGCACGTGCTATTCTATTACTTCTTTCTCGGCTGGCAACACGTAAGTGACACTCTAGCCAGTATTTCTAATGTCGACGAGCGCCGGTGATCTTTCACCGCCAGGTAATCTCTCTGTGTGCTTACAACATAAAACCCATTTACTTGTTATGATTCCAGATATTTTTCAGAATGATATTTTAGCACAAAATGCTTCGAATCCCTGCTTGGCATTAGGTAGGGAGGCACAGCTCGGGACGAGACAAATGCATTCAGAATAATTGTGCAACTTTTATGCCGGCGACTGAATGAATAACACGATAATGCCTTGTTTGTCACCGTAATAAAACTACGGCATACATGTATAATACCCTGCACTACAATATACATATATTATATTGTAGTGGGCCGGCTGTCGGGCTGTCGGGCTGCCAGGCGTGAGCACGTGACAGTAGCTCAAGTCACTTGGAAATGATTAGTAAATTGTGTTTGAGGATTCTCGTTACGTGAATCATCTCCCAACGATTCTAGATAACTAGGAACTATTGTAAGCTGTACCTCGGCCACGGTTCTAAAACAATGTTCACCATACAAACTTGTCCCGTATGCCATCATTTATAGTATTTCAAATTATAATAGTTATTATAATTTATGTTGGATACACATATGGATACATTTTGTTCAAAAACTACTTAGGCTGTCATTGAGTCTACAATCTAACTTAAAATCGGACACCTCTTTGAATCCGGTTGCTCGAGAGTGTTCCATTACTGAGCTAGTTCTTAAAAACTAATGTAACCCTCTAACAGTGTCCTTCAGAAGCGCTAACGAAAATTTCATAATTGCCATGTCCATTAGGGGAAGGAATTCCCGATAATTTCAAAGTCCCGGGATACGGGACTGCCTACGATCAAAGTTTTCGGGAAATACCAGGACTTGGAGTCTTTAAGGAAAAATAATTGTGGTTATTTTTTAGTTAAGAGGGGTAAGCCTTTTTTAAAAACTTTTATCGAGTTAAATAAAATAAAATAAATAAATAAATTTCTGAGAAACTCATTTAAAACGGCCATTCTTTGTAAAAATCAATACTTACTAAACAAGGTTAATTCCAGTCTTAATTTCTTTTAAGTACACAGATTCACTTTAAAGCAGTTAAATCTTAAAATTATAAAACGAACTAAGTTGAAAATCATACTAATTAGTAATAACTTTACTATAATTTAATAATTCTAATATCTTATCATGGCCCAATAAACATAGTCCCGACATTGTTTATTGTGTCGTGTACTCAGTATTTACGCAGTACAACAAGTAAATGTTCGTTTAACTAACAGATGGCGCTGGGCTCTTTTAATTATTTAAAATAAAAATGATTACATAACTTCGTCAATCTTGTCTCGTCTCGATCCGAAAGTCCCGGCATTTGAGGGAACTCAATCTATGAAAAGTCCTGGGACTTCGAGGAACGAGAGAGAGAACCCAAGCCATACAATCCATATTCATCACACGCCCGTTGCTAAGCAACTCGGCTGTCCTGCACGATCGCTTGGGCTACGAGCACTACACACTCACGTATCTAAATGAATCTTATCAGTATAATATTAAATCACAAACATGAGTTGCAACTCCTCTACTCCGGACCGTCAATCTTCATCCCAGTTTAAAACGGTATTACACCAGCTCTAAATTGGCCGTATGGACCAGTTTAACCCATACCTGAAATATACATCCTTCGAACGAAACCTGCGCATACAATTCTAGTCCGTCTGCCTCAAGACACATGTGCTACATTGGTGTGACGTGAAGATCGGTTGTAAAGTTGACTGGTGTACAGTTGTGAAGAGGTTTCGCTGTAGTGGCTCCCCGGCGACCACTAACTGAATTATAGCTCCCCAGGACGCTGTAGGATGACCGCGGCACGACGCAAACAAACTTTAATATATCGCCGAAGTTGATTCCTGGGAAAAAGTGTGTTTATGCGGCTTAAAGGGCGCGGGAAGAAATATCGGTGTCGCGTCAGAACACTTCTTGCGACTTGCAGATAAATCTTAGCAGCTTCTTGGATAGTTGAAGGTACAGTCGAACCGCGAACATCCGACCGATATTTCGATTGCGTATTATTGAGTTTATCAGATTAAAGAGAATGCTCTAAGCCTCCCTATAATGCTGACTTTTTAATAACTTAACTTAGAATAGCGATATAATATGTGTTGCCATAGTAATTCTGCACGCGTCTCTAATCTTTATCAAGTTGGCTGTGTTAGCATGCAGTCTTTATCTCATGATGCGTATACATACATAGACATACATACATGCATAGGCTTAGGCAAAGGCAAATAAATATTATAAAATAACTTAAACAAAATTACAACAAAAATCTGAAGAAAACAAAACAATTGATAAAATTTAACATTAATAATATAAAGTTATATAAAAATGTGACCAATATTATTGGATTATATATATGTAATTTGTAACAAAGTAATATTTACATTGATCGGTGAATGAAAATGAGAATTGTTCGCTTAGCCGATCGCTTAACTAACACTCAAGTGGCAGTCCAGCAGCCGTTTACTGAGCCCTGTTCACAGCTGCTAGGTGTGACACCCCTGTCAAGGGCGACAGGGTGGTAGCCGCCTTTGTGTGTGCACTATTCGGTTACCAGGGCCCACTGATGATACAAAGGCCGCTCGCTTTTGACTATCAACTGGCGACCGCCGCGAGGGTTTTTTGAAACTGTTTTTGCATGACTTGCCTTCTGCCGTACTGCCTGGAACACCAATACAAATCCCACGCTGTTGGACCAGGATATATTATGGATAGAAGTCAGCTGTGGCTTCTATCCATAAAGATTCTTAAATTTTAACACCGTAAGTAGTAGTAAGTGGTACCTATAACTGTGAGTAGGAAAAATAATTAGTTTGGAAGGTTATTGCCGCTTCTTCTTACAAGACCACTCACTGTAGGATTATTGTTAATGTGATGACGTAATTTGACTTTCGAAAAGTTATTATTAAAGCCAACTTGGAATAAATAAAATTTCATTTCACAATGAAGCTCAGGATATAACGTACCTGCTCTTCTCTCTCTCCGCTCTTATATGTACGTATGTCAGTCACTTCGTACGCATTTCTGTCAACCAACCAGTTTCTAGACCGTCCCTCAAGACCACAATACAAGACAAACCACATAAGCCCATTGCATCCCGTAATTGTGGGACAGTTATGTGAAAATGAATACTTTTCAATCGAGAACTTGAAGGAGGAGTGCAGGTTTTCTCACGATGTTTTCCTTCACCAAAGCAAGTGATAATTAACTTGCAATAGGCAAATAACTTTTAAAAATGAAATCAGGACCTGCCGTCCGAGAGAGCAACGTTCAAACCGTAAAGCTCTGAAGCATTCATGTACCAAGTAGTAGTGAATAGAGGAGCGGAACGTCTTCTCCACACTATCTTGTATGTATCGTTTTGTATGCAGATGCGGAGCAGCAAGCGGTAAGTGTTTCAGCGGCGTCGTAAACCACAGCGCGTTGTGAGGACGCAGCGAAATTTTAAATTGAAACGCCATCCCAGTTTCACGTCGACTTGTCCAGTTCAGAAATAAAATTAGCTGGATGTAGCAGTGTTCTGGGAGCGGTGTGGAAAGAAGGCAAAAAATTAGAAGCTGGCTGAAGCAATGAATATCCCAGCCTTTAGAGTGTTACAAAGGAATTATACTGCTTTTTATGCTCTACTAGTTTCCGCCCGCGGGTTCCCTCATGTTTATAATAAAGTACCTTTGCGGTATTATAATCATTATAGAAAATTCTTTCAGATTCGCTCGTTAGACTTTGCGTGAAATAAACAAAATATCTGTAAGACAAACAACGTTGGTGTAACGATATCACTGTATTTAATTTATACAAGACAATCACATTATTCTTACACTTAATAATCATAACATTAGATATAGCATTGTTACAACAATGGGTTGGGGATAGGAAATGAATGAGGCACCAATGTCTAAGCACTAACTCACGTCACTACACTAAGGGCACTGTCCTCACGTCTGTATACTCGCGACACCGTACACTAATAGCTCTAGTCACTTCTAACTTAACTTTTCTTCTCTCTCCTTTCCGGATTCGTTTTCGAAACTGAACTGCCCGCTCCGTATCTCCGACCGCCTTATATACCCCTAATTTCG
>DWJZ01002434.1:0-19489 GCA_018249125.1 Asbolis capucinus
TATATTTATTTATTTAATTTGTCTCTCCAATGTTACAATCGTTCATTTAAAATTAAACATCCATTCATTCGTAAACCAAATCCAGCAATCATTTCTAAAGGTCCAACATTCCCTAATTTTGAAATAGTTTTTACAATAATATTATTTTCTCTATATAAGGAAAACATTTACGAAGAAATAAAGACTATTTTCGGAGATTCCGAACGGGCACCAACGATGGAAGACTGCAATGAAATGAAGTATCTGGAATGCTGTATTAAAGAGTCATTACGAATATATCCCAGCGTGCCTGTAATAGCAAGAAAAATACTTGAAGACACAGTTTTGAGTAAGCAATCCATTTCTCAGTGTCCGTTAATTGTCCTCCTTCCCATTCTTCATAGGTTATCTGCCCTGAAGCGTTTATATCGGATATATATATCGTTACATCGTTGATCACCTTAGGTTCTTTATGGTTGTGGTAATGTGTAGTTACTTCAACGCTGTACTCCTTTCCATTTTTCGATGTCTTTCTTATGCCTTACAATCTATGACATCCTTCTTGGCCAGCACAGTTGGTAGCAACCTCTGCTGCTATATCCATGGATGACAGTGATCACTTATTTTTATTCCCCTATACGTACTTCTTCTGTCTTCATTTCGTTCTACACCGTACGGTTAAGCCTTCAGTCAATTACCGGGCCCGATTCAAAGTCAATTGAGCACTTTTTCTAACGGAAGAGGTTTCATATCCACCATGCTAGTGCGATCGGAGGTGCTCAAGTGACCAAGCGTCAGAAGTTTTGATGATAAGGTTTAATGACTACTATCGCATGGCAATAATCGGAACGGCTTCACGTACCTTTCGACGCTGATCTTTATCAGTTGTTGTTGTCCTAAACGCTTCACACTTATCTCCGTTTAGTTTTGGCTAAAAACTTTAGTACGACGTTGAAACATATCTTGAAGCAGACAATTTACATAATTATTTCCTTTGCAGGTGGATATGAAGTACCTGGAAACACGGGAGTCCAAATCCATATTTACGACATCCATCGCCGAGCAGACATCTATCCAGAGCCAGAGAAATTTATTCCAGAAAGATTCTTTCCAGAGAACAACTTGAAGCGCCATCCTTATGCGTACATACCCTTCAGCGCTGGCCCCAGAAACTGCATAGGTAATTTACCATTTTATAGGCAACTGCCAAGTACGAGGTTCGTCACATAATTGAGGAATCGTATAGCAATTACCATATGCGCCAATGCGCATAACTCCTACAGAGTCAGCAGCCAGTTTCGGAAGACATTATTTTTAAAAAGATTTGATCTTTTTGATGATGATTTTGATCTATTGTGGCCAGGAAGACATACACGTGGATGAGTAATATTTATAAGAATTCAGTTATGGATGTATAATCATTTTGGATTTCCAACTTTTTCATTAAGGATGTTGTTATTATTATTTTAATATCCCAATATTTGAGGTAATTTCAAAATTAACTCAAACTTTGGTCAGTAGTAGATATTTATTCTGAGAATATCTGAAAGGCCATTTATAGCAAAATCATTTCTACCAATATGGTTTAATTATTTATTTTAAAGCAATGTTAAAATTGTACATTATTATAAATTAGTTTCAAATCGAAATAGTGGACGTTCGTAAATATTGAAAACAGGTACTAGTATTACTTTTGCAACTGAGTATAATTGCAATTGTTGGCATTTTAGGTCAAAAATTCGCCATGTTGGAGATGAAGACCATAGTTTCCGGACTACTGAGGAGATACAGGCTGGAGCCTGTCACCAGACCAGAAGACATCATTTACACAGCCGATCTTGTGTTGAGACCCAATCATCCTTTATACGTTCGCTTCTGTAAAAGGGATTGAATTTTGTGATACCTGGAAAGTAAAATAAATTAAAAAGGGTTGTAAAAATAAGTAGAAAAATGTATCTGATGCTTTTTGCAAGCGTTTTTGAAAGTTACACACATTTTTGTTTAACTTGGCAACAAATCGTGATTTTCCAAAGGGTCGATGCACACCATCGCAGCACTTTGGTACGCTTTTGACATCGCGTGTTCATGTGTAGCTATATGAAGATTCTAAAAAATTTATATCATTATTATTATATGTAGCCTTAATGGAATTTCGCTGCTAAAAATTAAATGTCTTTACTGTTAACGTTTACGGCAAACGCTAATTAAAAAAATGTATGGATGTAACGTTTATTGCGGAAAAACAGACGTTAAGTTTTTAGCACTTGGCGTAAACATTAAGATCATCTAAACATGACATAAACCCCAATTCAAAAGTGTAGGGAATAATCTATGTCGTCAGCTGTCTGGGGCAGTTATTATGTAATAGTTACAGATTGTTTCTGATGCATTACTATTTGTTTTATCCGCGTTCCCTGCAGCATAGTGAATCCTCGTGAAAGTATAAGTGTGTATTGTCCATTCGTCATAATAAGTTATACATTAAGTATGAAACATGTTAAATATGCTTCGTTAATGTAATATATTAGTTATGTAATTATTAGTAAATATAAGACTGAAACTTTTTATCGATCTGTTATTTCTATTAAGTTTCCTTTTTCATATGAATCACTGCCTCCCCAGTAAAGATAATGTATAGAAGGCATTGCTTTCTAGTCAGTTTTTGTTCTGCCCTTAAAAATGGAATGCTTCATTATTTCCAAAACATAGGATTGCCCCATAGAGGCATCTAAAAAAATTTTACCTCCAAACATCATTCTGAATATTCAATATCATCGTATCAAAACAATAAATGATCATTAACTTTATAAAAATAAATAAATAAAAATAACTTTTTATTATTTATAGTAATAACATTAAATATATGGTATATAGCATAACATAAAATATCAATATATAATTACTTGTCGTTACAATTTTCACAGATTTTAATTAGTACAGATCAGGTGTCTAGTTGTTTTTTTCATTTATTTATCCTGTTTTGGCACGTTTTTTATTTCAGATTTAAGTCTAGAAACAAACAAAATAAAAGACCATAATAATTTTATCTATGACTCAAATATACTCTGTTGCCAGTACATAAATTTGACTTTGACAGAAAATCAAAATCGAATAGTCATTTGACATTGACAGTGAAGTTTATTGATTCAAACATCAAGTAGGCGTCCTACTGTTACTTTTTTTGTAAATTATAGTCATAAATTATGTCCATGTAAAATTATATTCTATTTCTTATTCCGCAAATATGATTGATGACGATAGTAAGACGATCTGGTGCGGAAACTTACCTGAGAAAATAACAGAGGAACTACTTTACGAATTATTTTTGCAGGTTTGTTTTTATGGTTATAAAAACATATTCCAACCTTTATATGTTTATTATAAGTATTTTATTAGATTTTTTTGTTTACCGGGAAAATTTTATTATATAGTATATTATTTATTTCACTTCAATACAAGAAATTCAGTTTCATACTATGCACCTTTGACAGCTTTCAGGAATGCACATTCCTCACGAAGCTTTCCTTCACCGATGAATGTGATGTTTAATTTGTAATATTCATAACTTTCGTAAATTAAAGTTGCACACAGGATTCAAAGTTAGGCCTTATCCTTTGCGACATCAATTTTCACACAGCTAGGTAAAAACCATCATAATAATTTAAATTAATTCTTGTATATGTCACGTTGCAGGCAGGACCATTAAAAAGAGTCAGAATCGCAAAAGATAAAATGGGACATGTGAAAAATTTTGCATTTGTGACATACAGCCATGATGTATCTGTACCATATGCAATGAATCTTTTCAGAGGTACAACCTTATTTAATAGGACAATTGCAATGAAATGCAGAGGGCGCTTGTCATTACTGCCACCACCAATACGATGTTATGGACCTGATCCAAACATGGATTTCACCAAACTTCCTTCAGTAGTTCAACAATTTGCTGACATGGCAGAGAACCGTTCTACAGAGTTCCGTGAACAAGAACAAGTTAAGGATATGCCGAGACAGAGAGAGAATGATGACAGATTAGTAATGGCTAGTTTACAAGGCAACTGGTCTCATCGTCATCATCCGTACAGATCAAAAGAGCTGCATAACCGAGATAATTACAGACGTGATCATGACAATCACAGACACAGAGACAAGCCATCTGGCAATTGGCGTGATAGACGCTATAACAAAAAACCCCATTATCATAGAAGAGATTAATTTTACATACAGAATTTTTTGACTAAGATTAACATGTTTCAAATGTTAGTGGGTGCTGATAATTTGTTCATTGAATACTGATATTTTGACCCAGTTGCATGGTAAATGTATGTGGAATGGTCAGAATAATCAAATTGACAGTGGAAAAGAAAAAGGGTGTATCTCTTTACAATAACTTGTACAGTTTTGCCCGTATACGGAAAATAATGAGGGCAACACGTAGGAGTTACACTACAGACTTTTCCTTTCCATTATCAAAATTATGAGTACTCGTTTACATTAAAAATGTGTTAGTATCTGGTAATACAATTTTTAAAACAAAATAGACATGATTATGTTGTGAATTATTTTTTTAATTCATTTGTTTTTAGTAGAAATATAAGTTAGGTTTATTATTTTAAGGCTTTTATTCTCCAGTAAAATTAAGGATAATCAAGTGTTCTTGTTAACAATATTGTTAACAAGTAACAAAAGCTCATTTTATCCAGATACCCAATCTGAACCAAAACAAATGGTATTTTTTGTTATATTTATTGAAACTTATGGAAAGCATTTCATAACAATGTGTATTATGGTATGCATATGGTATATATGGTAAGCATTTCATAACTATTGAATTTTAAGTAGACATCTTTATCTTATCAAGCAAAGAGTGACATCTTATGGCAAGTGAACACTGTTGCCCATGAATAATTTGGAGAAAACACCAATGCATTGCAGGCCAAGAAATAGGTGGTAGACCTTAGGGTCCATATTTACATTAGAGGCTCCAAATGAACCAACAATTTACTGAACCAGGACAAATGACAAAAGAAAAATAGAAAGTGTCTATATTCTCATATTAATATGTGCATATAAATAAATAAATATAAATATCTTTGGACAATTCACACACGGCCATCTGACACCAAATTAAGCATTAGCTTGTGCTATGGTGATCAAATAACTGATAAACATAGATATATATACTTTTAAATACATACTTAAATAAATATTTCTATTACACATCCAGACACACAGAACAAGCATTCCTGCTCATCACAGAAAAGTTTGACCTGGGTGGGATTCGAACCCACGACCACCGGTTTAGTAGTCAGGTTCACTAACCGCTAGACCAACCGGCCTGTCTTATTTTTAGTTACCCATTTTGGAATATGGACATCAAGACAGCCCGCAGATATAACAGCACTGATTTTACACTTATTAGCCAAGCTTACAAGTCCCTATTGAGTTATTGAGGATACAATTTTCATCAAATTAAAATTAGTATAAAAACATAAATACATAGTAAAATTTTATTATAGAAACATTGAGTTTATAAAGATTATTGCTGCTCATTCAATATTATTCCTATTTCATTCGCAAATCCTTTGAATTCCTCCTGAAAATACATTATATAATAACACATTAATCAACATTATTTTGCATAAAAATTTAACCCTCACAGATAAGTTAAAATGGCATAGACAATCTATGACACATTTAAGTTTCATTTTTAAACTTTTTACTAAGCAACAAATATTTATAGAGGAATTTACCAATCGTTTGCTATATCTGTAGAAGACATAACCAAGTATTTCATAGATAAAAGCTAATGAGACAGCAAAGAATACAAATGAAATAGCTTTTTCATCGAAGTCCAAGATATCAGAATTGATAATTTTGAACATGAGGTATGATCCGATCACGCCGCGGAGAGTTATGAAAGATATTAAATATACGATTTCCACTGTGTAAAATATTAAGGTTTCATTGTATCCACAATCGCGAAGAAACCTGAAATAAAATTATTTTATTCATTTAATAATTATACCATAAAGCACAACCACAGCATCTCTCAGTTAAAGTTTCAATGATGACTGCCTAAGGTGTCTGCAACTCTCTAAGGACTCTGCATCGCACCAATACTTCTGTTTCTTCGATCTTAAGGTTCTAAGCAATTTTAAACTCTGAGGGATAAAGTAATATATACTTTGTAAACATTGCGGATGCAGCACCGTGGACCGGTCTGGTCTTTATGCGGCTTTAACGGGAGCAATGGTGAGCTGAGCGTCATATGAAGCTATAACATCAAATCCCTCAGAATACTGGTTTGTGGATCATTGTGATAAATCTCGACGGTTGTCATTTATTGCAGAGTATTCGACCTACCAGGCTATCTACCACCCTCTTACCCAGTTTGTCATCAGTCTAGAAGATTCCCTTCCTATTGCGCAATTTTGACAATCACGATGCATTACGTTGCCCCTTAACCTCCTCTTACCAGCGCACTCTGACTGATTTTCTTTTGACTACCTCAACCTTAAGCCTCTTTTGCGCTGACAGCCTGATATATTCCAGATCTACGCATTAGAAACACATTAATGAAGACAACAAACCATCTTATTTGCAGTAGAGGATTCGTAATTTCCATTAGGGTCAGAGTACAAGCGAAAGTGCATCCAGTGTATTCCTTTTCCATATACATGCTGATTGCGATGAGCGCGCTGGCGTGGTGGCACAACATTACGTAGCTATTTGTCCAGTACAAGAGGCACCAGAGGAAGTCTAACGCGAAGTAGCCCCACGACCAAACCATGAGAGCATATTGTACTGCTGTCACTTTCACTGAAATTCATGGATTGGCTATAAACAAATATGGTAATGAGATCCTAGACCCATAAGAGACTGGGTTGAGAGATGCAATCCAAAGGTGTCCGCCGACTGACTCGCCAAGGATTTTCGTGCCCTCGACTATTTACTATTGTTAGCTTTAAAATGGATTCGCGTGAATTTGGCCAACTTTGTATGTAAAGGTTCTGCAATTCTACAATACTCTCATACCCGAGATCGCATACAAGACCCGTCCTGGAGTATTACTAAAACAGTAAACCTTGGCAAGCAGATATGCATAGTATAAATAGGTCTGGAATGCCTTTGGAAGCTCCACCCTTATACATTAATCATTTATTTGCTTGCTATGACGACATATTTTTATAACGGTCGACTGGTGTATTCGCCAGTAACATTTGCAGGTTCTAAAGTTGATGAATGGGTACCCCCTTCCTCAACTCAAGGGCCAAGAAGAAACTTGCATTGGTCTACGTAATCTTTTGACTTTAAGTGAGTTCGATCGTAATAAACTATTTTGACTTTGACTTTGTCTGCTTTGTAGAATCGACTAAGATGAAATGACTTACTCATTAGATCACACTCAGAAAGGGTAAACACCGGGCACTGGGCCAGTCCCACCACGGTGGCCACGGAACCATGTAGCAGCGTTACCGCTCGCGAGCACCACTCTGGACTATTCTTGGTGGTAACAGCACACCACAAGTACAAACCGCCCCAGAACAAGAACGATATTAAATTCAATAGGCTCTCGGGAGACAACACTGGTATTATTTCCATTCAAAACATTTTATGCGATTTGATGGAATGTTTCATCGCTTTTGAATGCTAATTTTGATATGATGGTCTTCTCATTGTTTGAGCTTTGTCCTATTTTTTGGTGATGGATTCTTGGATGCTTTAACTAGATGATGCTGTAATGTTTGACAGTTTGTCAGTGGAGTTACCAAGATATGATATATGTCAATGTTATGTAGCTAATGCATGTAGGTTTCATTTCGTTGTTATTCTATTTTAAAATCAATTCAGCGGTCGTAAAGTTTTGACATGAGTAGGTAACAAAAACATTTCTAAACAATGCAAAAACCTTCCCTACGCTTACTTTTGTATGACTTGATACCTACCTATATAACTATCATATTCTATATTTCATTATTAAAACTAATAACTATCCCAATCGGACTCGGGTCGCCACTGACAATGTGATCCATCGTCCAAAAGTTTACACACCTTTGAGAACTTATAGATAACTCTCGGGAGTGCAGGTTTCCTCGAGATGTTTCCCTTCACCCTAGCAAGTGATAATCGACTTCTGATACGCACATGACTTTGAAAATTAGGAGAGCCCGCCGTAGGATTTGAAATGTTCTAGAGGCCAACGTTAAAACCACTTGGGTATCACTGCTCTCGTTCCTTATTCTTCTTATTACTAGTTATTATAATGGATAGGTACAAGAATCTCTAAACTGCAAAAGTACTTACTTAGATAAGTAATGTAATTTATTAAATCTCAATAAAAAGTAAAAAATCATACATAGTAGGTATAATACAATTTGTCTACGTTTCTCCTAATGGAGGATAACAATTTTTCGAACAACTCTTGGGCTACCATTTTAAAAATAACGTCTAATTGAACA
This sequence comes from Asbolis capucinus, assembly GCA_018249125.1. Classification (NCBI taxonomy): domain Eukaryota; kingdom Metazoa; phylum Arthropoda; class Insecta; order Lepidoptera; family Hesperiidae; genus Asbolis; species Asbolis capucinus. The sequence goes on from DWJZ01002434.1 coordinate 8,442, forward strand.
GCTACTTAAATATTGAATTGAAGTTTATTTGTACGAATATGATTTATTGGACAGACGCGAAACCGCATCGTTAATTATTTATTCGGTTGACACGAAAATCAAAAGAGGTGTAAAAAGAGCTGTTCTTCTGGGCTGGCATTAGATTGGTACTCCCTTGGTATAATTCGAATCCTTCTTAGGCAAAACGAATTACTATCAGGTGGCTAATATGCTTTTTCGTCTGTCTTTAATTAAAAAAATATATAAAAAAAACAAATATTGACAGACAATAAACTTTGGTAAGTACTGTGTCTTGGTATCCGATTTATGCAATAAAAACTATAGAGTTCCCGCCAATTTTTTTTATTTCGTCTACAGTCAGGTATTCAGGAATTCAACTCAAAAGTGCCTATTTACAAAAATATTTATCTAATGTTTCAGTCAAATTGTATAATTCGAGAATATAGTACATAGGGTGCAATGTCAACCTATTTAGGATATTATCTATTTTCATTTTAATTGTTTATCAACTTACATTAGTAATTATTATTATTAGTTCAGATACTTATTTATGCTGTAGGACGTATCTCATGGGTAAGTTATTCAAATAAATTTAATGCTATAACTATCAATGATGTAAAATTATAGTTTAATTTGGACGGATAAATGTCATATTTTCTACTAAGATACAAATACACATTATTATAAAATTATCTACATTTTTATCTTAATTTCAACGACATTATCGACACCTAAGCTTATCAACAAACTTTTCAATAGCACGGTAGCGACTCGGAGGCATCGCTTCTTTCAATAATTGCCTGAATCGCGTATCCTCTCCAAGTGCCAAGCAAAGATGACGCGCATGCATTCTTGTCTCAGCATTCGCGTCACCCAAAAGATCGCCCGCCGCTCGAAGGATCACCGTTCGAGGTTCACCGGGTAGCTCAAGTACGCGAGAGGCTCCGTTGTGCCTCACAAGACGAGCTAAGGCCTGGGCTGCAGCTGCGCGCACTGGTCCCGCTCTATGACTCGCACCCCGCCGGGCCAAAGCAACCCCTGCACGTGCACACCCTCCCCCACAAGCTACCCTACCTAACGCACTCGCTGCATCCGCTCGCAAGAACCGGTTTACATCCGCACATCTGTCCAATAAAGCACTCGCCGCCTCTTCTAGTTCTGTATCCAACATACGGCCTCGGTGCTCAAACAGCGCACCGAGAGCTGAACACGCAGCTCGGGAAACTCTAGACCTTAGTGACCGCACGTGTACCGCAGCGGAACGTGTCGCCGCTCGCCAAATGCCTGGGGGTGCACGGGCCCCTTCGTCGACAGCCAGGCGTTCCATTTCCGTCAGTCTGTTCACTATGACTTCCCAGTCTTCATGCTTCGCTGGCACCATGCACTCCGCTAATGCTGTTCGAACATCCCTTTCTTCGACATGTCGTTCGTCCTCGACAACTTCTGGAGACGCTTTTCTGCTGCTAGTAAAATCTGGAGTATGACTCCTACTTTTATCGCCTGTACTTGAAACAGCTGATTTTTCGCTTTTTAAATCTGATTTGTCCTGCTCAATATTCGATGAACTTTGTAATTGCGCGGTTTCTGTGTCTGGGCTTTTTGGCGGGTGTTTATGGGGATCTAAGTCTATTAGAGAAGTAGATAAGGATTTCTCAGAATAGTCTTCGACCTGAATCGACGGTGTATGTGGCGGTTGGGTTTCTTCCTCTTGGTCGTGTGGTATTTCTGTTTCCGAAACTCCATCGACGGCAAAGAAATCTGACTCTGACTTTTCCTTTACCCCTGGAGATTGATCACGTTTATCTTCACTTGCATCTTCAGTGTTTGTTGCCGGACTTGAGTCTCTGCAAAGATAAGAATTAAAGAAAAGTTATAAACCAAATGAGCAATATAGACATCTAGTTCTATAAGATCTACCTACCTAAAGTAAGATCTAAAAGTTATACTGTGTTCTAATCTGAAATTATTATGAATCTAACTCGGACAGAAGACAATTACCGTGTGCAAAGCGGAAGATCAGCTACGAGATCTGGCGCTGGTTTAACTATAGCACTCCCGCAGCAACAAAGCCGTCGCATGGCCGTCACAACACACGGCGCCTCCGCGACTGACGTTCTCCCCTATCAAACACTATCCACGCGCGCCTCACATGTCGTCAAGTCGCAATCAATTTCCCGCGCCGGTCGACCGTTGATGAACTAATCCGCACCGCATAAATGTAAAACAAATCCAAAATTACAACCAATATCACGCCCCGGCTTAACGTTCCGGTGACTAAGCTCCAATCTAGGGATGACTAACATTGTCATAATGAGCCCGTAGGTTTTAATCGATATTCCATACCTATTTCTTCGTTAGACAGCATACGCGTTTAAAGATTACCTTGGAATATGTTAAACATTAAGCTTTTGAGACCTATTACCTAGCGTTTGCCGATCGTGAAGTGGAACGATCTGACGATAGTGTAAATGGGTCGTATATAAACAGTTAGAATGAGTGTCTAGTAATAATTTCAGTATCAAAATGTAGGTTACTACCAGCACGCAATTATTGTTGGTCACTGTGCGACTAGTTTCGATTAAGGACACTTAGTAAACATAAAGTAAAAAATTTAAAACGTTATCAAACATTAAATTCGCAATTTATTGTAGTATATTATAAAGCAACGAAAAATAAATACTCTATCGAACCAGTGACCTGTTTTAACGTTATGTTTCGCGCCAAGTCCAAGTCAAATGATGTGTGACCCAGTCTTGTATCTATCATTATTGGTTGCTATGAAACGTTATTATATTCAAACAATCCTCCATTTGCCACGTTCTGTTAGTTATAACTAGGGACCGCCCGCGACTTCGCTCGCGTCATGTTCATAATTTCATTCCGGTAAGTTCCTATAAATATTTCTATATACCGAAATGTGCATTGTAAAATAGTATCCGATTTAATTAAAATTATGGTTCAAATCTTTGGTCATAGTGACTTCCACATAAAAGTTAGATATGTGCTGTCGCGGACTTTTACTTAGAACTGCTCGAGACAAACAATCCTACGGCGCATCATCTTTATGTAACTCCACTGGTTTAGGCAGCGTACGCCAAGGTAGCTCACAGAGGGCAGATTTTTTCCCGACTTAATTGACATGTATCGTTATATCATGACCAAAATTACATAAAATCATTACAAATTGTAGCCTATATATTATTCTGACGTATAACCTATATTACTATAAAGTTTCATCCAAATCCATCAAGTACTTTTTTCGTGAAAGAGTAACCTTCGCGTTTAAAATATTAGTAGGATGCGTATAGTGATCGCGCAGGAAAGCTGAGTAATTTCCTAAGAAGGTTCTGTTAAGTATTTCTTGACCTTTTATTGTGTTTAGTAATTCAATGCGTCACAGTGTACCTATTGGTATCGATTAAAGGGCTTGGGTCACTGAATGGGGTGGTTGACTCTCTATGAATGTGTAATTGGCATCATTACATAGCGTTACATAGACAAACGTCGGCAAACATGCTTTTGTTCTTAGGGTCGGTGTAGTGCTTTTAACCAACTTTAACTACGACGTTACCTCATACATTTTTACTTAGTCTACTGATTTTGATGATTTTTATTCGAAAAATGGTTGTCTTACGGCACCATTTAAGTTTCAGCGGCATCTGATGAGTAGTTTATGGGGTATCTATATTATTTATTACACTAGTTTTTATATAACAGACGCACTAGAAGCCTAAAAAGACTCTTGAAATGTTTGCCACAAGCGGTCACCTAACCGACCGCGCCCACTGTTGCTTATTTCTGTTAATTCTCATACTGGTCGCCTGGTGTTAGTTCCCATGAGCAAGGTTTCACTCAAGTTCAGCAAAAGTTTAAGGTTTTATTGTCCAGTTGACACAGAAGGTCAATGCCGACAAAAAGTAATGAATAAGTATGAATTTTAATATCAAAGGTTGGTAATTGTTGGTAATTATATTTAATTACGACGTCACTACGTTACATTTCTGCTAAAATGATTCAACTTTCATTCTAGTTTCTAGAAACTGCCTGTGAAAACGTGCATTCGGGTTCGAGTTTAGGTCGAAGCAGGCATTTGTGACAGATACATGTTTGTTCACGGTGTAATTTTTTATATGTTATTTGTTTATCCTTACCTACTACACGGAATCCTTGTACTGGGATACATAGGATAACGCGTCTGACGAATGGAGCGCTCTATAATGCGTACAAAATCTGGAATGTTTACCAACAAAGCGTTGCCAACCACTGACTAACTTTTTTTGAAGTTTTATCAATTTAATTGTTTTTTGTACTTTTCAATTTTCAAATTCTTTTGCCTACATATTATAAAGGCATAGTGCGCAATAGTTCATTATGTCGAAATGTCATAAACTCCTTTATGAAATTGGGTTTGTTTGAGCATAAGTTTATCAATCATGTCGTGTATTTTTATTTTTCTGTTTGACCGATACCGTTAACATTTACCGTTATTTTGTAGTTGAACTAAGATCAATTCTTTTAATTTACTCATTTTCAATCATATAATAAGTATTATTATTTATGCCAATTCATGAAAACCCTACACGAGAAGTTTTATAATTTGTTTATTTATATTTATTCCATATTACACCGAATAAAGATTCAAGTTCTGGCCCGTTATTTAGAGGAGATTAGATGTAAAATGTCAATGTGTGTGCGTGATAGAAAGGCAGAGAGTAAAGCAATTTCATGTGTGTCTGAGAGAAAGAGGTATCTATATTCAAGGAAATTGTATTCACTTACCTCTCAATCAAAGTAACCAGCGGTTTCGGCAAGCCATGTAGTTGGAATTCTCTTCGAGGTGGATCGATACCTATAAGAAAACAACTTATGTTAAGTCGTCATCACCGTAAACTTAACTATCACATTGTTGCACTTGGGTTTCCTCTGCTAAGATGAAGAGTTTCCAAGTTGACTAACATTTATTTTCTTCAAAATTGGTTTTTATAAACTTTTATTAAAATTAAAACACAGCATCACTGCAACAAATAATTGGCGAGTGGTCTTACACGAAAAAGTGACAAGAAACTGCCAAAAAGTTTTTTCCTGGTACTCACCAGGTAAAGGTGCAGAGTCTGACAGGGGGCGAAGTCGCCGCGGCCGTGGTGGCGCCGCTGGTGGCGTGGAGCGCGCGCGACGTTGTGCCGGGACTGGGAGTTGGGATGCTCTAAAAATACCAATACCAAAAGAACCAAGTCCATAGCCACGAATACTCAATACCACAGACATCCTACTACATTTTGTGAGGATGGATGGATTGTTACTTCTTCACGCAAAAATTGCTGAACGGATCTGAATTAAATTTGGCATAGAGACAGATTATAATCTGATTTGACACTTACCTAAGCCACTAATTATCAACATGAATTCGCCAGGCGAAGCAAATTTCTATCAGGTCAGTTTAGAAAATTAAAGAGCAACAAATATCCATCCATCCATCTCCCTCATAAACTTTCGCAATTTATAATATTAGTAGGGTATACAAAATTGTGTCTTGTGACTCGGCGCAAATATCTATGTGATAGGTTTTCGAGTTTCTTGTTAGAGCCAAGAAAAGCGTCAACTGCTGCTGTCCAGGTGCAAGAGCCCTTACTACCGCATTCAAACTTGTTAATGGTTACTTAAATAACTCATCAATGCGATAATTACTGTATGTGTAAAAGCGCAAAAATAAAAATAAAAAAATACAGTAGGTACCCTTCTTTTTATGCTAATTGTATTCTACTTTGGTTTTACATATCCAACAACTCATTACGTATCACTTAATTGAGAACAAAGGACGCATAAGTTTTTTGACCCAGATTCACCCCTTTGTGGAAATACCACAAGACAATACTTCGTTTGTTATAATAAAATACACTATACCACACATTTCTGTCCAAAAGATTTTGGTTTCATTACAAAATATATTTATTAATTTATCCATAATAAATGTCCTCACTTTGTCTAAGAATAAATGTGTTTATAATTCAAAAACGCTTTAATTCCATCCCTTTTTCATCGTAAATTCAGTTACCAGAAACAAATGCTGTTTATTGAGATGAGGTTTACAGCCTATGTAAATACTAATTAATTATAGGCACGCAAGTACGAAAGAATTTTTGATGTCCAGTAGCTCTTAAGTTTATCCATCACAAACACTCAAAACTTTCCTATTTAAATGATAAGTGTACTCGTAGATGAAAACGTATCCTGAAAATAGAGTTCGCTTGCGAGATAAGAGAAGATTAAAAACATGGACTAAGGATGACACAGGAAGGTAGGCTAGAGATACACTAAGAACAAAGAAAGGAACAGACTGAAGCTTTTTTGCTCGACTTGGCGATCGCATGCCGTGTCCCCAGATTTGTGATAACTTATTATTAAACAAACTTACCTGGCTATAAGGCTCGGGCGAATATTCTCCAAGGGTCTATTTAACCGTTCTCGCAACTACAAGAGATAAAATAATTTACATTATCTGTAACAAATCATAACTTTTTATACCCCTTTTTTATCCCCGATGAAAACAGAAAGATACTTTAAGGTTCTTTCCCAAAAAACCTAGCAGATCAAAGTCAAAATCAAAGTCAAATTATTTATTTCGTCATACGTACACGGAGCTCATTTAATGAAAGTTTTTTTCAGATTATAAGTTATTATAATATAAGAAAGTCAAATGTAAGTTGAAATAAGTACAATATACACACTCGTACTTATTAAGATACCTTAAAATTCGTTACTGATTAAAAATCCAAAACCTCAAATGTGCATAGTTATACTACCATCTGACCTTACCAATCGGAATCAAAAGCTTAGCGGGCTCTACAAATAATGAAAGCGACAGGCATTTTATGCTATTATCACCCATCCTGTTTGTCCACGCCCATTATTGCTTAACTGTCACAGTTTGTGCAAAATTTCAGCTCTGTAGTGTAATAAGATGTGGGTCTAATTACGCTTGCACGATTTGACCCGAACAAACCAAAAGACGAATGTACAAACATACGAGTACACTGCAACATAAATAAATAAAAGCTTGTAAAAACATATTGCTCGAATTTTAATATTTGGCACACCATGTTTCCAAGTTAGGTAGGTAATATCAGGTAGATTTTCGAAATATAAAATGTCTCCATAATCTATGAGTACATATTCTCAGTAAAAGAAGCCCAGTGTACCCCCCGACCAAGTGGACTGATGACCTGAAGAAAACAGCGAACGCTGGATTCAAAAGGCTCGGGGCCAGTCAGAGTGGCGCACAATAGGAAAGGCCTATGTCCAACAGTGGGCGTGAAGGCTGTGGGACGAAGATTACCTTACCTGGCATGCCTTACCTATAAATAAACTCTTTGACCATTTATATTTACCACGTTGACCCAAATAAAATCCATTAAACATTTTAGGTCGCCGATCTCAGATAATTTTTAGGACAAGGTATTTCGTGTTTTGACTACAAACGTCGCAGTCTTGATAACATTTATAGTAACCTTTCAGGGCCGCTGTTTTGTCCCTCATTTCCGACCTTCGGGTGACCGTAGATTTGGGTTTATTAGCTAGAGTTAATGCTTTAATCATAAAAACCACAATTAGAAAATGGGCATGACGTAAACTTTGCTCGCAGTAATTTCTCTCTATTAACGAGTTGTTTTTCGGTTTTATGAATATTATTAATAATATCTGCGGTAGAATAATAACTGTAATATTATTGACAGTAGGTAGTGAAAGTGATGGTCATTCCTCTCCCTCGGATATACGCTAATACGGATACAGATACAGATATCCGATGCATTACTACTTGTAAAACACTTGTGTTTGTCATTATATTTTTTTGTTATATCATAAATTACGTTTGTTAGTAAATACTTATAAAATAATTAAATTGCGATATTTAATTAGACGACACACACGGCCATCTGATCCCAAAGTAAGCATTTTTCTTGTACTATACAATACAAATACCTTATTACAGAAGACGTCAGCTCGTTGAGTCCCAGCTAACCTGCGTCGAACCGCCGCTAGCACAGCGGCTGGACCTGCCGCGCGCGCCATACACAGCGCAGCTCGCAGCTGAGCGCTTTGGACACGCTCACTGTTGCTACTGCTCGTCATCTGTACACAATTATGAAACAATAAAATAAAATTGAGACTCGACCTTCTCCACGTGTATGCTGACAATCATCAATAAATATACTTTTAATCCTACTAACAGCAACAACTCCTTATTGTACACCAATAGACATAACCAGGAATAACATGTTTACAAAATATTAGGTACACAAAAGGCAGCCTTATCGTTTAAGATGCGATTTCTTCTAGGCAACCTTTGGGAAAAAGACAATATGGGTTGTGAAAAACGAGCAGGGGTGTACGAGTGTTTGTTATAATATATAGATACTATAATATATACTAGAGAAAGTACTAAAGGGGAAATAATCTAGAAATTATGCAGAGACAGAGAGAAAGTAGGATCTCGTTAACTACTAATATGATTTTAAACTCGATTCATCGTACTATGTACATTATGCTTTACGGGTTCAGCTGAGACCGTAATTTATGTAACTGAGTCGGAATGTTGACGCGAAAAACATATATCGTGAGTACCCAAAACAGTTAAATAATTCTATTAGTATTATAAATGTGGAAGTTTGCGAACATGTTTGTCTGGGTTTTCTTCACGCGTTAACCGACAAACGGATTAACATTAGACTTAGCTTACGGTAAACCACACGTAGGAACTAAATACAGGATAAATTTTATCCCAATTTGTACCGACTGTATTTTGTTTTTTAATCGCAAAATAGGCCGTCGACAGTCTTTGTCTATATAGCGAAGCTATATACCTATATTTAAATTTGCACACCCGTATGGGCTACGATAATATACTGCTACCATGTTAAACCGACACCTTTGTACCTATTAGTGTCACGAAAATTGATAGTGGCAAAAAACGATTATTTTAAAACATGTTAATATGTTAATCGTAAAATATAGGATGAATTTTTTTAAGGATACGTGTTTTTTATTTGATTAATAAGTTTAAACAAACCGTCTATAATGTCATATATCTATGTATATGTACTATAAGAAAACTCAAAGTGCATTTTTCCTGTACATAGAATATTTTTTCAAAATTTTTAATGAAGGGGGAAAGACTAATATCGAAATAGAAGACGAAAATATTTTTTTTTGAATTATTGTCTGTCTGTCTGAAAGCGCATTACGTAAAAACCCGCGGACAGATTTCGATGAAACTTTGTAAAGTTATTACTTATGTATATCCCCGATTAATATTTACGATGCTTATTATTAGGAGAAGATAGTTTGTATAGGAATTTTCTAAAATGTCAACCGATTTGCTTGAAATTTGCAAGAAACATGCCTTATTTAAATAAATAAAATAAATGTTTCTCAGTTTTTTTATTATGAAAAGAAAAAAAGGAAAAATAATGTGAATATTTTAAAATTTTTAATAGAAGCTACTGGGTGATACGTGTATGTATTTACCTTGTATTTGAAATTTACATATCCTTAATATAATACCTTCAATATAAATTCGGCGTTTCTTTAATTTCAGCCTATAAAGGATAGAAAAGGGGGGTGAATTTTTGAACTAAAATGCCTCTCAATATATGTATCTGGTATTTATTTTGGGAATGATTTCAAACCTCGAGAATTTCTTTTCATTTAGGAAACTTTTCATCCCTAATTATACCAGAGTTCCCTTGGGATAGGGGATGAAAGTATAGGATTTTTTGGCCACTGGAATGCATGCAATAGAACACAAAATACTTCTTTTAAAATTTTGCTTGCTTGTCTGAACGCGCAACACGTGAAAACGGATGGTTTTTGATGTGATTTGGGAAAGTTATTATTTATATCCCGGATTAACATTTAGGATAATTATTATCCCGAATAATTACGGGGTTTCGTTGAAATAGAGGATATAAGTGTGTGTGGATGGAATCTGTGGGTACAGCAGTAGTTACTTTAGGTGGCACCCGGTACGGAAGTTGAAGTTGTCACTCCATGGAAAGTTAAAAGCAATCGCACATAAAACAATGTGAGTTTCTAAAATATTAATTTTATCACTACGCATTTAACAACACTACGAAAGATATGAAAAACGATGCCACTGAGAAGTCAAGGATTGCCTTGTGACAGTTGTGCTAGCGATATAAATTATTGTTTGTTCATTGGTCTTAATGTCGAGTCACCAGGAGAGAGTCACCCGGTGCGGACCGCCTCTGCCGCCCCCCCTTTCTACGTCACTGGGGTACAGCTAGTCAGACATATATTTATATATATAGTATATTTTTTCGTACACCAAACCAAATTGAAGGTTTGCTCTTCGTACGACAGAAAATTCTACGTATTTATTAACCGCACTGTATGTAAGCGAGACGGACAAGGTGTTTTAGATCTAGTTTACTCCGTGACCACAAGTGACTGCAAATTTATACAGAGTATGCGAGAAATTCATGATTTCTTGCCTTTGTAAAGTTAGCTCGCATGTAAACAATGCATGTCTTGAAGCTCCGTAATGGATATTATAAAAACTTTGAGATACCTTAACAATAATTAAAACTTCGTATATATCAGGGTTTCCCAACCTTTTATAACCCGCGGCATAGTTATAAATTATAGTATTTTGTCGCGCCTGGCCCTTTAGACTTTTTTATTGAAAGAATTTATATTGAATTGATTTATCCGAAGTTGCAACGTTGAAGGGAATATCGTGAGGAAACCTGTACTGCTGAGAGTTCTCCATTAAGTTCTCAACGAAGTCTACTAATCTTCACTTGACCAGCCTGGACTTTGGCTGGTACCCTTCTCATTGAATGGAGATCTGAGCCCAGTAGTTGAGCATTTATGGGTTCTAATAACGTTGATTTCATCAAACTCCTTCTCTATGCTTTTCTGTGGCTACTACATATAAAATGCGTGAGTATCTCAACAGCCCGGCTAGCTCAGTCGGTAGAGCATGAGACTCTTAATCTCAGGGTCGTGGGTTCGAGCCCCACGTTGGGCGA
>DWJZ01002435.1:0-19488 GCA_018249125.1 Asbolis capucinus
TTTCTGTGATGAGCAGGAATGTTTGTTCTGTGTGTCAGGGTGTAAATATCTATATAAGTATGTATTTAAAAATATATGTTTACATTTATCAGTTGTCTGACCACCATAGTACAAGCTAACGCTTAGTTTCGGGTCAAATGACCGTGTGTGTGCTGTACAAAAGATATTTATTATTTACCGATTATTCGGTGTCAGTGTTTTCGATTATAATGTGTCTTCAAGTCAAGAGCAAATAGGCTATTACTAAATTAGTGCGCTTTACCATCTAAGGCAACAGGTTTACAATCAGGTGGGAGATCAAACACGAATTTATAAAAAGTAAAAAAACAAAATTCTTTAATACCAGTACACCAAAAATACCAAATTATAAAATTTACGTTGATTTTTTTACCTACAAAAATTACAGTAAAAACCTTCATTAAAAACTTAATAATAGCCTGCAGTTAGATACGATTCTGGAGCGAAGTCAAGTTGTGTGAGGGCAACGACGAATTACAAAAAGTTATCTGTGGTTACAAATTGTTGCCATATTAAGTAACGTAGCCTGACGGCGAGAAATGGTCAAATTATGATAACGCACAGTAACATTTGTCACAAAAAGTTGCTTAACATTATCTAAATCCAGATATATAATATTTTTTGACAATGGGTATACAGTGTACATGATTGTTAGTAAGCAGTCAGGAATTGAGTACTGCTAAAAATACGAGTAGCTACGGAACTTGATCATATTCTGTTACAGTAACATTACTCTACTGCTCTGCTTCTTTACATTATAATCTCCATTTTAGTGCCTTTCTTTTGTTATTGTAGTAGAGGACATGTTTGCAAGTTACTAGAATCTAGACGTTTCGGGTTATGTGGGATTTCAACCATTAACACCCCCCGGGCAGCCGACGGATATTGGCAGTCTCCGGGATCTCGTATGGACGCACTGGTGTCTTCTTTGCTTAATGGCCATGTGGAATTACGCAGCCATTTTAGTGCCTATCCTTCTGGATTTTGAGACCAAATCTTTTTTCAGTTAGCCATTACGCCAAACGCTAATTCAAATTGAATGGAATGACGTTTGGTGCAGAAAAATATGGTTTTCGTTCTTCCGCAATAAATTTCACATTACATTTCTGGTTTTTGGTGTGAACGGTAACAGAAAATACATTTGCCCTAGGGCCCGGTCTGCTACGTTTTCCAGTCTGTAATGGCTAATATACAGATATAAAAATAAAAGTTTGTGAGTTTGTTTATTCTTTATAGACTCTGAAATGGTAGGAGATAGATCACTGATGTCTTTAGCAAGTTTGTTCAGAATTATCTGGAATAGATTTTGGTACCATAATTATATGGAACGAACGCATGGTTGTTGTGTTGTGTAGCAACGCGCGCCGGGTTCAGCTAGTAGTTATTGAGTGATCTGCCTTAGTTGAAAGTGAAAATCCTTTCATGTCCGTTACCTATCGTAATACGATTTGAATTGGTTTAAATCATCAGTACGAATGGTTTTAAGACAAACTTAAACTTACCTAACTCGCTCGGGCAACAAACTCAATTGAATGAGATGAATGTATTAATTTGATTGAAATAGATTAACAAAGTGAAGTAACAGTGCCATTCACTTGTTGGTCATTTCATAAAATAATACCAGCCTTTCTCAAGTTGAATTACATGCGCAGAGAAGGTACTCACGATGGATACCTTATTAAAGAATTACTAATATTATAAATGAAAAAGTAACAGTCTGTCTGTTTTGTCACGTGTAAACTACTGAACCGATTTTGATGAAAAATGGTACAAAAGTGGAATAGAACTTCAAATAGGGAAATGTCTTTATTATCGAAAATGGAAGCATAATACTTTGTATTCACGCACAAGATGTGATGTTGACCAAATAGAGAGGAAGAGAAGTGGTTTGAAGGAGGCAGGTGAGGTTTTTTTTTAATTTTTAAACTGTTTATTTCGTCTTAGGAACCAAAAGTTCACTTAACGAAAATCAAAATTTCGTTGAAGTTCACGTTGAAGAGTGGGAGTTCCTTGACATATTTATGTGAAAAAAGTTAATAAAGTTATAAATAAAAGCTTAATTGGTAATACTTTTTGATTAAAACACAAAAATCTGAAAAAAAAGACAAGAAATTAGTCCGTGCTATCACCGACCGGATTCCGCAAGAGACCTGATCTTTGAACTGCAGTACAATGCTGAGCAGGGCCTGTCATGTGGGGAACTCCTTATTCATGGACGTATTCCTTTGTGTGTATGTTCTTTTATCTTATAACGACCAGCGTCTTCCTTGTACATAATTTTTTCTTCTTCTTTGTATCTCTGAACACTAATATTATGTTAATTTATTAGATTTTATATTATAAGTTAGCAAACGAGCAGGCAAGTCACCTTGGGGTTTCACTAATCCGTTGACTGTCAAGAACAGTGTGAGCCTGTCGGGAACAATATATAGCTGAAGGAACTGGGGCCAATAATGACCCTCAGAAACAAGTTATCGCCACTATCATTATGTATATCAAGAAAGAAAGAAAGAAGAAAAAATATTTATTTCACCAAAACATAAACATAATAAATAAATATACAAGGTTAATTAAAATAAAAAAGTTTACGAAAGTACATGAGAATAAAAGTAGGTAAATTAAAATAAATTACGATGGCGAAAAAGGTTGCACACAGCGTTATTCGTTGTCAACAAAAATATATCAACACACTTTATTGTACAAGTACTAATATGATATATAAAATGTATGACGAATTCAATCGGTCCGTTACATGAGTGCTCGGCTGAACTTTCACACTAAAACACTGTATGTGGAGTAGGTACGGCGCCGTGTAGGTAGGTACATATGTTGAGATACCGTCGCGAAATGAACGCCATTGTTCCCACCACCAAATGAAAGTTCTCTATTTGCATATCATCTTGATTGTTATTCATATTCCGATAAATGTTATTGTGAACCTTAACATTCATCTACTGATAATTAAATTGATTCATGAATCAACTGCGTCTGTGGGTACATTGATGTACAAATCGTAAACTTTTATTGTTCGGATCATATATTGCCACTTTCCAGGAACTACTTGTAGCTCCATGTTTTCGTAAGACCACTGCCAATCTCAATGCCATTTGGTTTATAGGATTCGTAATTTCACCGTGCGTTAATAAATTTCTCAGGAGAGAATCGCTGAAGGATATCAAAAGTAAGAGACGTGCCTAATTAAAATTTCTTTAATGATAAGTACATCGAAGACAGAGGTCGACGTACACGAGTGAGACGCGTGCCTTATTGTTGTTGAACATGATGAGTTCTTGACGTTTGCTTATTACAATTGTGAAAGTAAGATATTTAAGCGGCTGAACGTCGTACCGTTGACACGGACAAGGCGCGCGACGCGGCACGGCGGCACGGCACGGCACGACACGGCACGGCACGGCGTGGGCGCGCGGCTCCCGTGCACCGCCCCGGACAAGCTCCCTCCGCGTCTCTCGCCTACTGACTCTATCGACAATCCCATTGTACGGCCTATTTGCTACTTCACCTTTATCTGCACACGCTAATACGATAAAAGCACTCACCTACGATGCTATAATTAACTTTGCTCAGCAATGTTAAGTAACGCAGGGGTGTACCAAACTCAAATTGTTTTCGAATGTACATGACGTTGGACGTTATTAAAATAATGTCAGGTAACGCAAAATTTCCAGAATAAATCGTTTTACTGTCAGTCAGCAGTACCAGAGCAGCCGTAACACAAAATAAAAGTGGAGGATGTTCATCAGACGCGGGGCCATAAAACAAGCCCTAAAATGTTAAACGACTGCACAAAATTGGTGGTAAGAAGAAATTACAAAATAAAAGAATGGGATTACGGTACTTTGAATGATTTTTGAGAGAGTTCGTCTTAACCTATATTTCGCTTTATGGGTGAACGATTTTACAGCCTCGCGGACAATCCGAGAGACTACGCCGTTGTAGAAAGTTTCAGTAATCATTTCGAAATGATCAATCAGAGCAGTAAACCTACATACATTTGGTAGGGGCACGGTTGGATGTTTTTGCAGAACATTATCGACGAACTGTCATTGCGAATAGCCTTAATCCTCGAAGACAAAACAATGTAAGCTCACGAATAAGATTTATTGGTGCATGTGTGCCGTTAAATGAGTTCCGCATCGGCGTTTGATTTAGGCGAGGTGTTTACACGAGCTGTCTGTGGGTCAATGGAATGAAGCTATCAGCGGTTACAAATCGGAGCAGGCCGGTGACAAAGCATGTCGGTTGATGATAGACGTTGTCGCACGCTGCTCTATGACAAACGCAACGCTATGACTGATTGTGTCCGTCCGTCTCGGCGCTGGCTCTTTGTGCTCTCGAATAATCCGGCGAGTCGTGATCTGGAGTCTAACGGTTCAGGTTACGGGCCTATTGAGTGCGCTGTAATAGTCACAATTTTTCAAGCTTTCACATAAGTACTAATACTTGTTAAGCCCAAAATCCATCACATGATATATTGTCTCCGTTCTGATTGTTGGTGGATCACTTCACTTTTGACGTTCTTTGTTTGTTATGTTTGTTTGCATTATTGTTACATAGTTGTATACAGTTTGTTTATATTGAATAGTCTTCTAGTTAAAGTTAACAGTGCGATTTAATTAGTGTAAGATTATACTACTAAATTATTGATAAAGTTACGCAACTTTATCAGTATTTATGTGAGTGTTATTGTATTTTGTATTCCTTATTTTTTATATTACAGGTTTCTTTCACTGTCCAACCTCCGTGTAACCTTTTAATGTTTTTTATGTTAGCAGCAAGCAGACGGATTGTCTGATGGTAAGTGAGGACCGCCGCCCATGGACATCAGCAACAACCGGCTCTGGTGTTAGTAAATTGTCTACCAGGACTCAAGTTATAAATCCAGCAGCATCTGTAAATCGCTGATTAAACCAGGGCCAATAATGACCCCAGACACGCCAACAACGTGCTTCAGGACGGGTGACATAACGAGAGTGGGAAGGGTGATGACTAAATGACGGGGAGAAAAAATGGAGACCTGGCTCGCAAACAAAATAAATACGGAACTACATTGTTCCTGGACCGAGACACACTTGGTGTATTTCATAACAATTGCCAGTGTGTGAAACTCTGCAACCAAACACACACAAGCATATTAGGTATTTGTTACGTTGGTGTGTGTATAACACAGTGTCGCACACTATAAAGACTTGCGGGTGAAAAATTGTATGAAAATTATGTGTACGTACGACCATTTGTTGATCTAAAATAACAGTTTATGCAGTTGTCTGTGCCGCACTACGGTAGGAAATATTAAATAAAAAAAGCGAAGCGTTCAAATCCCGGCAGTCGGTTTCGATTGTAAGCGTTCGAAAATTTAAGCAAAATCAGGCAGAAGGTTTCGGAGGGCACGTGTAAAGCCCTATTATTATCGTTAGATAGCAATCGTTAAGCCACGTCGGAGGCCTGCGGATGGTATAAAAACTGCCGAAAATTATAGTTGGCACTCCTCTATCAATTCACAGTGGAGCAACGTGGTGGAGTATGCCTTAAGCCTCCTCAGTATCAGGAAAGATCCATTCTCAGTACGGGGCCATCAATGAATTGAAGCCAAATAAAAAAATAAATCTTAACTTACATTTCAAACCCTGTCCTAGGCCGCGCCGTGACGCGGTTAATATAGTCAACACGTAACCTGTGCTCAAACTTGTGTCTGTCAAATAAATGCTGCACTCGGCTGGGAATCGAATCTGGGACCTATCGCTTCGCAGTCAGGATAACTTACTCACAGGTCACAGATAAAGCATAAGATTGTTGTCAAGTGTCAATTACTAGCCCAGCGTCAAAACGTCGCAGCAAATACTGACACTCCGACTGTCGCACATGTGACCGTGCCGTTAGTGCCGCTTAGTTTTTGTTAATAAGATCAGTCGGATGAATCATTGTTGATTCGAAACTGATCCTGATGGAATGCTTTGTATAAATGACAACTCACTTGTTACAAGAACTGCTGAACTCAGAGTGGTTAAAGAGAACCAAATCGCTTCTTAGTTCAGAAAGTTCTCTTTTCTTTTTCATTTTTTTTCTTCTATTAGGTACATTTATATATTCCTCTAACATCTGTTTCACTCACACCAGTTAGGTTGGATGGAAGAAATCTCTGCTAGAGATAAGCTCGCCTTTGTACTAATTTTCTTATATGTACTGACTTTTTTCAAATAAAGCATTAAAAAAAGGTCTGGCTGTTGAAGTTCTATATTAAGGAGTAATTTATGTAACCATTAACGACTCTAGATGCGGGGGATATTTCAGAAATCGAAACTTAAATGTTAACATAATTAAAAAATCATATTAATAATATAACGCTGAGATATTATTAGTCAGTAACAAAGAAACGATGTAAAACTATGTAAATAATTTTCTAATTGAGTAATTTTGATGACGTAGGTAGCACGCGTGACATTTCACACTGCGGTTAACTCGATTTAAGTTAAAATCTCGGGCCTCACCTGCACACAGCCAGCCACCTGTTAACTGCAACTCGACAGAAAAAAAAAGAATCGAGCGCCAGCCAATGCAAAAAACAAGAATCCAAGACGACACGTTTGGAAAATAAAAAAAGTTCTCGCCCACCAGATGGTCGAGCGTCGAGAAACTCGCTCTGGCCAGGTTGGCACTTACCACGCATATTCATTTGCGCTTATGACTGTGGGGAAAATTGAATAACAAATCTGATTAAACAATACCAGCCAATGATGCTAGCAAGGGATGCACTCGGATGGTGCAGCTTGGACACCTCAGTCTTGTACACTAATTCAGGTATTAAATGTAGCTTGTAAATACTGGTAGTATGCAGCAGAATGCAATTAAAATAGTATTGAAATATTATTCGAATGAGTCCAATTATTATTTTATTACACAATTTACAATAGCAGTGATAGGTTTGAACGTTGTTCTCTCGAACGGAAGGTCCTGGGTTCCTGTGGTGCACCTGTAACCTTCAAAGTTACGCGCATTTAACAAGTAAATGGTCACTTACTTTGATGAAGGAAATATCTTGAGGTAACTGCCTTCTGAGAGTTCCACATAAAGTTCTCGAAGATAAAGTTTACCAATCGACACTTGGCTGGCGCGGTGGTATACGGCCTGTGACACGTTGCGAGAGCAGGCCGGGCCCAATCATGGGTAAGTTATGATTTCGATGATAAAATATTTTATTATATTAGTTTACAATAAGGCAAGGAGCACACTGGCAACTCGCAGTTTTAACAACATATTCAAACAATCGAAGGAAGTGTCTGAAATTGTATTACAAACAATATATACCATTTTAATAACTTAACAATACTGTTATGGCCTTTTTCGTTAGTAGTTACGTATTAATTAACAAATTTAAAAGTTATCATGCAAAATTAATAGAAAACAGCGCATTTTTAATAGTCACTCTTCCAATAAGAGGAAGCAGCATTAACGCCTGTTAGAGCAATATTTTATCACACCTTTCGAAATAGATCCAACTGCGCTTATTTGGAGGACCTAGCGAAAATTAATTGGCCATATGCTTTGGTTATATTCTCATTAAAACGGTCCCTTTCAAACGCTATGACCCCATATGGCGCAGGTTTTGTTGCAAAAACAACTTAAAAATGTTCGGCCGAAACAATCAAACAACAAACAGGAAAAAAAGGACGTAACAACCTGTTCCAAATTTAAATAATGTGTCAAGTCATCTCTGCTCCTCGCCTCGTCTTCCTTCCTGTGCCTTTTATTGTTGTGCGTTATCTTTGTGTGTGTGTGTGTGTGTGTGTGTGAGCGCTTCATTGTATAATTAGATTTTAATACAGATTATGTGTACAAGCCTACGTAACTTATAATTTTAAGCATTTATTGTGAGGTTGTAAATGAATACATTTTAATTTCATTAACGGATGGTCCTGTGTCCTTAGTGTGCTTGCTTGTTGAACAGAAGGGTTCGGGTTCGATTCGGTCGCAACAAATTTATATGTTACTTTTAATTACTTATTCTTAGGTCATGGGTGTTAGTCCTTACTTATGTTGTTGTATAATGCAATAAGATAATTTAATTTAAAATAATTACGTAAAGTAGTTATTTTAAAGGGGAATAACTATAGTAAATATTTATAAGTAAATACAATCTATAATGGGATTATGACCAGATGTAAAACAAATCAAGTGCTGCTGTAAAACTGCTGCACCCTGCCGGCTGTCATTATGTTGTAAATGTTATGTTGCTGTTGAAATAAATAAATGTTGTCCACGCCACACAGGAATTTCTCGTGCGTGGGGAAGAGCGCGTTATTTTTAATAAACATTACATTTGTGTGTACTAGAAACTGCCCTCGCTTCGCTTCGGAAGAACCAGTTACTAGAAAAAGTAGTTATTGTGATCTAACTGTAACAGTTAGGCATATGGTGTCGCGGACTTATTTGTAGATAATGATGTCCTCTATAAAACTGTAGTAGATCAATTTGCTTTACTGTCACTCGTTTTCGCAGCGCACGCGATATAAGGATTTTTGTAACGATTTGGGATACATTTTGAAAGTTTTTTACGGATCCCTAACGTTTTTGAAAATATTATACACCCTTTGTTTATTCAGATGAATGTAGGAATCAAATAGAAAAAGATTATTCTTTACTAAGTTTTGTATGTTGTAACTGTACTAATATTATAAACAGGAAATATTTTATTTTGTTTGAAGTAAATAAGCTCCGAAACTAATGGGCTGATTTGAAACATTCTTTTACCATTAGAATCCTACATTATCACCGATGAATATAGGTTATAAAATATTTCCAAAAACGTTAGGGGTCCGTATGAATACTTCCATAATATAACTTCTATTAACTATAATGACATAATATCCTTGTATCGCGTACGCTGCGAATGCTATTGACAGTACAGCAAGATGATGTACTACAGTTTTATATAGGACATCAATATCAATAAATAAGTCAATGAAACGACGTATCTAACTGTAATAGTTACGTCACAATAACTACTTTTTCTAATAACCGGTTCTTCCGGAGCGAAGCGAGAGCAATTTATAGTCACTAAAAACAACCAAGGAGTCTATCTGATATAAATGAATCTGATTAAACTTAGCAGTATTAATAGATTAATAGCCGTTGATGTTAACATAGAGAAGAAGTGGCCGCAGTGTGATCGCAGTGACAATTAATAGGTTTGGCACGACCGCCTCCGCAATTAGTTCCCACTAATGCCGCCCTGACTTATGGCCGACGATAGCAGCCGTCGCATGTCGCTCATTAATGGATAGTTTCCATTACTAATCGACTTCAAACAACATTTCACTTCGTAATTTAAGGGGTAATTATCGCATTTGGCCAAAGATTAGCTCTCGTGCAGTTCTAGTCTTTACTAATTTAAGTATTCCTTTTTAGGTTTGCTAATGATTTGTTGTTTTCAAAGGTACGAGATATTGTTTTTGGTTGACAGTATTTTGTCTGGGGGATAAATTATTTGGAGTCGTAGGGCGTTCTGTCCGTGTGGACCACCCTAATACAGTCAACTGTGAAATGATTCATTTGTGTCGGTGTCAGTTTTAGAGTCCCGCTCTCTCCTCTCCCTTTCTCTTCTTCTCACTCCTAGGCTCTATTAGGGTCATTATTGACCCCTATTGTTTCATCTATGCATAGATGCCCTTCATCCTTAATTTCCGCGCTTGTAAGTAAATCAAGAAGTCCATCCACGAGAAGTCCATCCATTCAAGAAGTAGTTCCAAGTTCCATCACTCTCTTTGTAACCAGAAAGGCGTTGGTATCCTTGACGTGGCTGTAACCAGGCCGTGCATTTGCCTGCGCTGTGAATAAAAAAATAAAATGTTCGCTGAATCAATACAAGTCGTTCTGTCGTGTTTTATTCTTATTGGCCACCATACTGATATACCTACAGGTGGAAGACCTTCGTTCATCTCTATATATAATAAATCTGTAATGGTTCGTTGTCTGTACATGGAAGATTTTTGCGAGAAACCATTACTGGAGGCTTTGAGTAAATGACAATCCAAAACAATTTTAAGGAATTTTGTCTGTTTGTCTGCGTATGTTTGTGTCCTAATCTCAGTTTAATTTGGACATATGTCACTGATGTAATATCATTCAATGTTTGTTTTATTTAAGTCTTTTAGATTATTGTTAAACAAAAAAGAATTGTTGATAAAAAGCGTGTCTAAAACATCTTTATTTACTAAGAAAGCTCCGTTGCTAGCCCTACTAATATTATTAATGCGAGAGTTCCTGAAGATGAATTTTTTTTACGTAAAAACGACTAAACAGATCGAAATAATATTTGGCACAGGAATAGATAACAATCTAAAATAACACCTAGGCTTCTTTTTATCAACATAACACACAGTCGAACCCGCGGGCGACACCTAGTACTGTAAGCGTAGTAAAAATAAGTGTAAACCTGTGCGCGGTGCTGGCACCTGTGCCCGCATGCCCGCGTCCTACGTGGAGGAGCACAGCGGTGGCCTGCCCCTTATAACGACGGTAATCATCACCCTGGGACAGTCAACAACAGGTTAAACGAATTCCAATAGCATGAGGGCTGATCAACCACGAGATCATTATCATACATTTATCTTATACTACACAGTGCCCTCGCTTCGCGTCGGAAGAACCAGTTACCGGCAAAAATTAGTTATTGTGACGTAACTGCTACAGTTAGGCATATGGTATTTAGATTTATTTGTAGATATTGATGTCCTCTATAAGACAGTAGTACATCATTTTGTTGTTTTGTCATGAATTTCCACAGCGGACGTGATGTAAGGATTATTTTTGGTATTTTTTCACTCGTTGGTTTACATTATCTAATTTTCATACGGACTCCTGACGGTTTTGGAAATATTCAGTATCCTTTGTTCATAACGAATACTTATAGCAAAAAATGTAAGTCGGTAGTTTCGGAACCTATTCTCCTGAAACAAACAAGAAAATAATTAAATTTTTCCCTTTTATAATATTAGTATAGATAACGAAAGAGTTAAACAAATGTTGATAAGACATTAAGTCTTTAGATAGATCGCCTCATGTAGTAGAATCTACTACTCAAAAATTCAGTCAAACGTGAAGTTAAGAGGCGGAAGTATGAAAACAATACACCGCGGTTGATCGAAACAAAATTGCATATATCATAACCTTGGATCGCGTACGGTGATATAAGGTCGAATAGTCTAACGTTTTGCCAGAAACAGCTCACCCTAGACTCGGATCAATGCGATCGAATCAAGTAGTCGATGTTATAAATTATCTTCAATATTGATATTTATTTTGATCGCCTTTTTAATCGCTCTGAGGTATCGATACTCGTACAATCAGTCATGCATATTTTAAAATAATATTAAAATAAAGCTTGTTTGTTATTTAAGATTGTGATTATTAAAATAGTTCAATCTCAGAGATATTGTTTTAAGCTCATTAAAGCTCAATCAGTGGAAGCTCGCGCCGTGGCCACCTTAATCTTATAATATAAAGTTGCCTGTCGATGTTATCTCGCGTAGATCAAGGTCAATAGAATCTGGTAGGCGTGTTAGCTCCATATCACTCTGCACTCTATAAATTAATATTGGAAATTCTACATTCTACTGGCACGCTGCTGTGCTGGATGTCAGGGGTTCGATTCCTAAAAAGATATTTTTTTTGTGTTATGAAAGGGAAAGGTCGTTTTGTGTCTGTTTGTAAAAAAATCAAAGTACGTATTTATAATAATAATTTATTTATTTCAGACATAGTCCATATTCTGTTAGTACCAACATATTTTCATTAGATATATTAATGTTTATCATATGTGACACGTAAAATAAAATACTTAAATAGGATCGTATGCAGTCATAAAATAATAAAACAATTGCAATGTCGTGTGTTGTCTTACTCTTAAGAGCCTTTCACATAATAAGCGTTGTGAGTACAGATATTGGAATGTACTTTTATTTTTAAGCGCTCGTTTCCAAGCGGCCTGTGTCGATCGTAAATGATCGGCAAAGTTAAGCAAAAGCAGAGCGTGAGGGAAGTGGGTAGGTGACCGGTTGTTGCAACAATTTTATAAGAGCGTGTTCTAGAGGGTAGGTACATAAATACATTGCTTCTGGTTAGAAAAATAACAGTCCAAGGCCTTAAGGTGGGTTAAAAAAAATTCTATGCTTGGGTTGCCCACTAATCGCGCCACCGACCTGAAGTGAAGCAGAGTGGTGAAGTATGCTCTGGGCCTCAATCGTGAAGAGAGTAAGTTTCCCCAGTTATGAGAAGAGTGCTCAGGAATGGTACATTATTGGGTTGTAGCCAATGATGAGAGACATTAGTGTTTCATAATTATAATTGTATTTTGATTGTGATTTGTGAGTGCTCTGAGGACGTTTAAAGCTCGGAGATGAAGACGTCATTGCACGATAGCAGCGGGCGGCTGCGAGTGTGCGCGCGTGTCACTGTGTGCGCGCAGCATTCGAGGGTTGGCTGACGTCTGCCGGAGGGTTACTAGCTCACGGAAAACCATTTTATAAAACACGCACACGCTTATGGATAAAAAAAACAAAAAATTAATTGTGATTGACGAACTTATTCCACAACACAACAATACCAAAAAGGTCTTTATATTTCTGAAACATCTTTTGTACATTTTTATTTTTCATTATTATAGAACTGTCCATTTAAATTTAGGCCACAAATGATGAGTAGCTTTTGAGTTAACCCTGATAATGCTAAATATATTAAATTAAGTACATATTTTTTTGCAGATTTTCATATAATTGATTTCGACAACATTTTCTGATTTTATTCCAGGTTAATGCAGCAATTTAGCTGTTTTTTACAAGCTTTTATTTAACTTGTAGTATATGATTGTATATTAATATGTTAGTATAATTATATATTTGTTTGTGACAGGTCAAATCTTGCAAGCTAAATTAAACCCACTTCCTGTTACGCTACGGAGATGAAATTTGACATTCTGCGTCAGTTCCGATGTTAATGCATTTTTATGATAAGCATGATACTACGTTCAGGATGGGCTCCAGACCAGAACTCCTCAACGGTGTTAATATAATTATAAAATTTTATGTATTTCTTCGTATTAGGAATCTATTATTCAAGCTTGTATTAAATATTTTAATAAACCTTTTCTTTAATTAACTATATTAAATTAATTTCGATTACGTTAAATTCTCATTTCTGTATTCATAAAGAAGGGAATATAATATATATTACGTACATGTCGATATTCAAACTGATAATAGAATACAATGAGTCGTCAGCCCTATGAAGACGGCGAGACAGCACAGATGTTATCGTGTTACCTGCTGTAGTGATCGCGGCCGCGTCGAAAGCTCCACCCGCGCCGCGACCGCCACAGCCAGAACGTGACCCGTGATTGAGTAGCGTAATGGCCGCTGACACTTGCCCGACACCACCACACTGCCAGCGACATTGTATTCATATTTAACACCATTTATCGATCGTATGATGGTTTGTGTAATTATTTTTTGGCGTGAGCTAATTAATTCTAGTGATAGTCTGGCCGTTTGGTTGGTTATTCGAACCAAGGGTCGTTTATGTTAAAATCATGCACGCACCTACAATTTCTTCTAATGTAGTAATTGAAATTTAGAATTCTCAATACTAATTTATAGAGATTAAGGGAAAAAACGTAAGCGCTCCTAAGAGTTACCGTATAGTTCTCAAAGGTGAAATCTCCCACTCCACACTTGGCCAGCATGGTGGCTCTGTATCCTTCGCATTTGAAAGAGGACTCGGACCCAGCTGTGGGGGCATTATTGCAGTAATAATGACAGAATAATTAATATGTTTATAATGCTAACCTTATATTAAAGTATGGTATCAAATCAAATCGATATTTCCTTATTATCCGCAATTAGAAACAACTACGGCATACAATGATAAAACATAAATAGAGCTTTAAATTAGAACATAAATAATTGTACAAGAGGCTAATGAGAGAATGAGTTTAAAAAGTAGATTTATCGCATGTATGTATGTTAGGAGGACATTTATAGCTTGTGCTGAGCGGTGTACGAAGTAACCGTTCCAGGACTCAATGGTCTGTGGGTATGTACAATTTTTTCATATTAATAATTGCCATGAATTTGGGATGCGCACCATAACATTACCAATTACCAAAATTTCACGCTCGTATCGATCCATATCGACGATGTAATGAGTATTAAAAGCCTTCGGTTCCAAGGAATTCAAAAATCTCAGCAAACAGCTCACGATCTTAATCTAAAGATTAAAGATGCGCAGTACTTTTCCGTGTCAAATGATTTATGGTCCTTCTGAAATACATCGCGATAAAAATGTATATTTAACTACTTGTGTGCGAAGGGACGTTTTAAAATAATTTATTAAGTGTTCAATTTTTTCTCGTGTAAAATGGGAATACAATTAAAAAAAGCTTGCGAATTTTGATGAGGTTAATGCGTGGTACGACATGTTATTAAGAATAATAACGACGATAAAACTGTAAATTGCACTTGCGTGAGGTCGAAGCACCCGCGCGCAGTCCGGGAGCCGGGCCGCTCGCAGCGCCCTCTCGTTGATATCAAATCACCGAAACACAAATGCACTTGTCAAGAGCGGCCGCGACCGCCGCGGCCGATCATATTGCTGCTAAGTGCAATGTTTACTTTTTGTTCGACCAACGACATTAATATTTTATTGCTTATGAATAAAGATATAAACAATTTCAAGTTTTACTCAGTACCTATAATATGTTTATTTGGCAAATATTTTATTGTACAGACAATAAAACGTCAAGCATTAACTTATTCTACGTAAAAAAATGCGAGGCTTTTATACTATAATGGGTACTCTCGATTAATATAATTTATACCGATATCTAATCCCAGTTGCATTGATCACGGACACAACCTTATTGTCCTGCTGTAATCGTGAGTACCCGTTATAATACTAAGTGTCCACGATGATGAATGCTTAAAATCATATTTTACTAGGAATGGTGTATTATGCCGGAACACGGTGTAACATGTGAGTAGCGAGGGCCGCTGAGAATATATCTGCGCCTACATTATTCACGCCAGTTTTAAGTGCAGCGTTATATTTGTTAATCCATCAGGCTGTTGTCTCTCTGAGCGTTGAAATATTTGTTGTCTTCTGATCCGACTGTTCATTTGGGAGTTTTCATTTGTTACTTCTTGTTTACATTCTTACTATCAAATAATATTAAGTAGGTATATTTGGGAATGATAACAACTCAGAATTTATTTTTACCAATTAATAATAAATATTTAAGAATATATATATATAGAACTAGTTTCCGCCCGCGGCATCGCCCGCGTAGTACGTGTTGCTGAAAAGTAGCCTTTATCCAGACTATCTAATAATATAAAATATAGAATATGTATATATATATATATAAAGGTATAGTCTATCTCTCTGTCAAATTTCATCCAGATCTATCCAGTAGTTTTAACGTGAGTAACGAAAATCCGTCCATTGTATCAAACTTTCCTTTTTATAATATTAGAAGGAAGGATTTAGATTAAATATGATGTAGACAAACCTGAGCAACAGTTGAACCGCAGCTACAGCACGTAGGAGCTGGTTGCGCCCGCCCGCGACACGCGCCATCTTTCGCAAGTCCTTTATCTGCGATCAAATCTGTGGTTTGACCCATGATAATAAACGTATCGGAATGAGCTCGCAGCGGCCCCGCGCCGCGGCCGCCGCACCGACGTGCACGACGCCGGCTCTTGGTCCTACCTCGCCTAACATTGTGACTGCGTTTCCTTATGTCAACGCAAATTTTCCAAATGTTTGTGCAAATATTAAAAACTGAAAATGGAAGGTAATGTGTTGAAATATAAGTGAAAAGTGTGTTATTCTGTACTATAATAGTAGGAGTCTGAGAGACTTTTTTGTTGTTAATATGTTTCAACCATCAGTCTTCGATCATTTCCCTTGCTTTTTCTTAGTTCCTGTTTCGAGTTATCTTATTGGACCCGTAGGTATCAATACAAATAACTCTCTCCTACTATCATCTTACTGCGAAGCCCATTTGGGTATCCACTACCCTCTTGTGTCAACAGCGAAACGATTCATGGTGTTCCGAATCGAGATTTCAGAGCAAATTCTTTCTTTTTAGTTCTTAAATTACGACTTAGACACTTAGTCACATTTGTATGTTCCCGGTCACACAACACACACAGTGCGAGCGGCACACGAACGATGTAACGGCGCGTGACGTCCACCTGTCCCACCAACCGCCGCGCACGGTCAACCGTGGCAGCACTTGCCGGTGCCGCGCCGCGCCGCGCCGTGGCCGCGCACCTGACGCGTGCCGTACGCGTTGCCATACCGACCGACGAACATACTTCATTATTAGCAATGTCCAAGGTGAAGAGCATGCTGTAGCTCGTAATATCGTAATTTTTTATGACACATGTTTTAGTCTAAGAAAAAAGTCGTCCATGTACCTGCTTTGTAAGCAAGTTCTTAAAATTTGTAATTTTTTTTTGTTTCATGCACATATACATATTTAAATTATTTCTTTTGATATTATTGTACACATCTTCTATTAGCGTACATAGCAGCTCTTAGTTTTACATTACACCTCTATATAAATGTACATATTGTGTGTAAAGCTGTTGATGTTATAATAAATAATATTATAATTTTTCGTACTAAAACCTTTTTAGTCTATTAATTCAAAGTATTATTAGGCTTAAAAAAAAAATTAACCGAATTCAAAAAAGGATTTGATTTTTTATAAAGATATATTACCTTCAACCCTTTGATGGTGGACTACCCAGCACGGGTGTCACCTTATACTGATTAGGCCGTAAACACATTCAACCATGCTGTTGCAGTACGGATTGGTGGAATATGTAGGTGGTGGCCAGCCCAAGTGTCGATTTTTACGCCGCCTGAAGACCTCCGACTTGGTCTAACGATTGTTATCTAAAGATAACACCCAGGAGCGGCGGCTTTACGTACCCTACGATGTAGTGAAGTGTTTATGTAATTTTGCCACTGCGTTCACCCATCATCTAATAAACCGCGCTCGTTGTTGCATAACTTTTTCGAACGCTTACAATAGAAACATGCCACCAAACTGTAAGCGCCTCAGAATAACAGTAGTTGGTGTTATAACTTTGTGAATAAACATTTCTCTAAATGTTACAAAAGTAATGATTATTTTTTAATTTTTTTATTATTTATTTATATTAAAAGTAACGTTTAAGTTAGTCAACGTAACTAAAACCAAGCGATATTGTAATTCTCAAGAATTTCTTATTAATAAACATCGATGAAGACACGACCTAGGAATCTGGCTGAATAGCTAAACATCAAATTTATTTGTACAGCTAAGGAGACATTCATACAACAACTGCCAATAAATAACCGTGCGTGTGCTAATGTCATCGAGCGAATGACTTCAAATGTCACCGTTCTGTACAAGGTCTTAATGAAAGGAAGATATTTGTATTTACGTTAACTATCTGCCATTATTGTTTAATTAGTGTAATATTTCATTGTATTCATGGGCTATTGAGGCGAATAAAGATATAAGGGATTGGTTTCATATTTACAAGTATCTATAGTCATACGAAGAGAAAAGATTTGTGTGTTCGTTTGAGGAAAAATGGCGCCGAAAATAATGAGCCAATTTGTTTTTTTTTTCATGTAGGTACTACAGTTTTATAGAGTACATCGATCTACAAATAAGTCCGCGACAACACATGTCTAACTGTTACAATGTTCACAATAACTGCTTATTTCTAGTTATCAAAACCGTTAGGGGTCCGTATGAAAACTTCCATAATATAATCCAGCGTGTGAAAAAATAGCAATAAAATGCTTAGATCGAATATGCTGCGGAACTATTGACAACAGAGCAAAGTGATGTACTACAGTTTTATAGAGGACATTATTATCTAAAAATAAATCCACGATATCAATGTTTAACTGTTACAGTTATATCACAATAACTACTTTTTCCTAGTAACTAGTTCTTCCAAAGCGATGCGAGGTCAGTTTCTAGTGTTAACTAATCAAACAAACAGCCAATTTCTCTTGTCGCTAATGGAATCAACTGTTGTATACACTTCACAAATCTATAACCCAAGAACAAATATTCATCTGCAGTCTACTTCGGCCGGGAATAGAACGCAGAAGACTGTAGATTGTCGTACAGAAGTACTCATGACATTCACTACCGGTCATCCATGTTAATTTTAACCTCACCTGATGTTAACTTACTCCGAGACAGCCAATGGGCTATAAGTGCTGCAGGCTGTATCCTAATAAAAATCATTAGTAGGTTTACAGCGGGAATATGTCCGTAATACCTTCATAAATTAAATTATGCTCAATTAAAGTAATTGTGATGTGTAGGAACAGACCGATGATTTCACCGGGAAACGAATTCTACTATATATTGTCTGCCCACTACTGAGCACAACCGTCATAACTGAGGAGGTGAGAGCATTATCTTAACTTCTTACAAGAATCTGTGACAAAAAGAAACGTACATCTAAAAAATAGCGTTTTAATAGTCAACATATACCATAGTAAAAAATTTAAAACTTATATAAAATAGGCTAAGATTGCAGTCACTGTAACATTTTGTGAAATGTTACGTTAAATACAATAAATGTATGAAAAATAAATATAAAATTCCTTGTAAGTCCATTGTCATACCATTATTCTGAAATGGAACATTGAGTGCTTTAATTTACGATTTGTTAGAAGGAGAATAGACAAATATAATATTTTAAATAGCACTTACAAGCCCAGTGGGAGATATAAAAGTAATGAGGATGTGATGCGGGCTGGGTGGCCGCGCCGGACCAACGACTAGATCGCCTACGCTGCCACGCTGCATGCTGCCGCCAGCCAAAGGTTATCAGCGGCCGCAACTGATTACGTAAGGCACATTTTAGGATATGCACTCCTGTCATGTTGACTTGTATACACGCACACATACACCACACACACACACACACACCTCACACAGACGCACACATCTACCACCACCCGGAAAGGTGCTATAATAAGAAGAAGAAACGGCGAAAGATATTCCTCAGCACTCCTCTGTTCAATAATACATAAAATCATAATACAAAATGATTGTAAAGAACAAACTTGGGTGGAACCGGCCGCGGGTGTGTATTGTTTCTAACAATCCGCAGTGGACTAGCGTGGAGTACGCTCCAGGTCTTCTGTTGAGGAGAAACCTGTATTCAGTAGTAATAATAAATATCTTTGGATAATTCACACACGGCCGTCTGAGCCCAAACTAAGCGTCAGCTTGTGCTATGATGATCAGATAACTGATAAACATATGTACATTTATACTTTTAAATACATACTTAAGTAGATATTTCTATTACACACCCAAATACACAGAACAAACATTCCTGCTCATCACAGAAAAGTTTGACGTGGGTGGGA